>RCUC01041289.1:0-40817 GCA_003697995.1 Taxidea taxus jeffersonii | reverse complement strand
GAAGAGTTTTGATTAGGAAGGGATGTTGTACTTTGTCAAATGCTTTTTCAGCATCTATTGAGAGTATCATATGATTCTTATTCTTTCTTTTGTTAATGTATTGTATCACATTGATTGATTTGTGGATATTGAACCAACCCTGCTGCCCTAGAATAAATCCCACTTGGTCGTGCTGAATAATCCTTTTAATGTACTGTTGGATCCTATTGGCTAGTATTTTGGTGAGAATTTTCGCATCTGTGTTCATCAAGGATATTGGTCTGTAATTCTCTTTTTTGATGGGATCCTTGTCTGGTTTGGGGATCAAGGTGATGCTGGCCTCATAAAATGAGTTTGGAAGTTTTCCTTCCATTTCTATTTTTTGGAAAAGTTTCAGGAGAATAGGAATTAATTCTTCTTTAAATGTTTGGTAGAATTCCCCTGGGAAGCCGTCTGGCCCTGGGCTTTTGTTTGTTTGGAGATTTTTGATGACTGTTTCAATCTCCTTACTGGTTATGGGCCTATTCAGGTTTTCTATTTCTTCCTGGTTCAGTTTTGGCAGTTTATATGTCTCTAGGAAAGCATCCATTTCTTCCAGATTGTCAAATTTGTTGGCATAGAGTTGCTCATAATATGTTCTTATGATTGTTTGTATTTCTTTGGTGTTGGTTGTGATCTCTCCTCTTTCATTCATGATTTTATTTATTTGGATCCTTTCTCTTTTCTTTTGGATAAGTCTGGCCAGGGGATTATCAATCTTATGAATTCTTTCAAAGAACCAGCTCCTAGTTTTATTGATTTGTTCTATTGTTTTTTTAGTTTCTATTTCATTGATTTCTGCTTTGATCTTTATTATTTCTCTTCTCCTGCTGGGTTTAGGCTTTCTTTGTTGTTCTTTCTCGAGCTCCTATAGGTGTAGGGTTAGGTTGTGTATTTGAGACCTTTCCTGTTTCTTGAGATAGGCTTGTATCACTATATATTTTCCTCTCAGGGCTGCCTTTGCTGTGTCCCACAGATTTTGGACTGTTGTGTTTTCATTACCATTTGTTTCCATGGTTTTTTTCAATTCTTCTTTAATTTCCTGGTTGACCCATTCATTCTTTGGAAGGATGCTCTTCAGTCTCCATGTATTTGTGCTCTTTCCAAATTTCCTCTTGTGATTGACTTCTAGCTTCAGAGCATTGTGGTCTGAAAATATGCAGGGAATGATCCCAATATTTTGATACCGGTCGAGATCTGATTTATGACCCAGGATGTGATCTATTCTGGAGAATGTTCCATGAGCACTAGAGAAGAATGTGTATTCTGTTGCTTTGGGATGGAATGTTCTGAATATATCTGTGATGTCCATCTGCTCCAGTGTGTCATTTAAGACCTTTATTTCCTTGTTGATCTTTTGCTTGGATGATATGTCCATTTCAGTGAGGGGTGTGTTAAAGTCTCCTACCATTATTGTATTCTTGTCAATGTGTTTCTTTGATTTTGTTATTAATTGGTTTATATAGTTGGCTGCTCCCATGTTAGGGGCATAGATATTTAAAATTGTTAGATCTTCTTATTGGACAGACCCTTTGAGTATGATGTAGTGTCCTTCCTCATCTCTTATTATAGTCTTTGGTTTAAAATCTAATTGATCTGATATAACGATTGCCACCCCAACTTTCTTCTGATGTCCATTAGCATGGTAAATTGTTTTCCACCCCCTCACTTTCAATCTGGAGGTGTCTTCATGTCTAAAATGAGTTTCTTGTAGGCAGCATATGGATGGGTTTTGTTTTTTTATCCATTCTGAGACCCTGTGTCTTTTGATTGGGGCGTTTAGCCCATTTACGTTCAGGGTAACTATTGAGAGATATGAATTTATTGCCATTGTATTGCCTGTAAGGTGATTGTTACTGTATATTGTCTCTGTTCCTTTCTGATCTAATACTTTTAGGGTCTCTCTTTGCTTAGAGGACCCCTTTCAATATTTCCTGTAGAGCTGGTTTGGTGTTTACAAATTCTTTCAGTTTTTGTTTATCCTGGAAGCTTTTTATCTCTCCTTCTATTTTCAATGATAACCTTGCTGGATAAAGTATTCTTGGCTGCATGTTTTTCTCGTTTAGTGCTTTGAATATATCATGCCAGTTTTTTATGGCCTGCCAGGTCTCTGTGGATAAGTCTGCTGCCATTCTAATATTTTTACCATTGTATGTTACAGACTTCTTGTCCCGTCCTGCTTTCAGGATTTTCTCTTTGTCGCTAAGACTTATAAATTTTACTATTAGATGGCGGGGTGTGGGTCGGTTCCTATTGATTTTGAGGGGTGTTCTCTGCACCTCCTGGATTTTGATGCTTGTTCCCTTTGCTATATTAGGGAAATTCCTACAATAATCCTCTCCAGTATACCTTCTGCTCCTTTTTCTCTTTCTTCTTCTTCTGGAATCCCAATTATTCTAATGTTGTTTCATCTTATGGCATCACTTATCTCTCGAATTCTCCCCTCGTGGTCCAGTAGTTGTTTGTCTCTCTTTTGCTCAGCTTCTTTATTCTCTGTCATTTGGTCTTCTATATCACTAATTCTTTCTTCCTCCTCATTTATCCTAGCAGTAAGAGCCTCCATTTTTGATTGCACCTCATTAATAGCTTTTTTTATTTCAACTTGATTAGATTTTAGTTCTTTTATTTCTCCATAAAGGGCTTTTATTTCTCCTGACATGGTTTCTCTAATATCTTCTATGCCTTTTTTGAGCCTGGCTAGAACCTTGAGAATCGTCATCCTGAATTCCAGATCTGACATATTACCAATGTCTGTATTGATTAGGTCCCTAGCCTTCGGTCCTGCCTCCTGTTCTTTTTTTTTTGTGGTGAGTTTTTCCGCCTTGTCATTTTGTCCAGATAAGAATCCGCTGTTCTCCTTGTTAAGTGAACTTGGTCTTGGCTGGGTTTCTTATTGATCTTCTGGGGGAGGGGCCTGTTGTAGTGATTTTCAAGTGTCTCTGCCCCAGGCAGAATTGCACCGCCGTTACCAGGGGCCTGGCTACGTAATCCTCTCAGGTTCGCTTTCGGGAGCTTTTGTTCCTTGAATGCTTTCCGTAGAGTTCCGGAGGACGGGAATGAAAATGGCGGCCTCCCAATCTCCGGCTCGGAGGAGCCAAGAGCTAGGGGCCCCAGTCTTCAGGGCGCCTTCAGAGAAAAGCACTTAATCAATCCCGTCTCCCCAGCCTCCTGCCGCGCTTGGAGAAAATCGTGCGTAATCAGTCTCGACTCACTGGCTTCTGGCTGTGCTCTGAGCTCACCCAGCCTATGACCAAGCTTCTCTGTCTCTGTCAGAGTCCCACCTGGAGTCTCTGAACCCCGTAGATCCCTGAGCTCTCCCGGGTCGGAGTCTCCCTGGATCTTGTGGGGACCCCTCGCACAGAGCACCGGCCCGGTCACAGACCACGGCTCTAGGAAACCCCGAGTTGAGATCTCACTCCTCAGCTCTGTCTCCGCAGCTGGCTTCTCCGCTCTAATCCCTGTGAGCTCTGCGACACTCAGACACCCCCGATCCTTCTGTGACCCTGCGGGACCTGAGTCCATGCTGTCCCCGCGAGGTCTTCACCCCAGTTTAGCCTCTGGAGTGATGTCCCTCTGTGGAGCAGACTTTTAAAAGTCCTGATTTTGTGCTCCCTTGTTCCGCCGCTTGCTGGGAGCCGGCCCCTCCCCCCGGGGTCTATCTTCCCGTCGCATTGGATTCACTTCTCCGCTGGTCCTACCTTTTAGAAAGTGGTCGATTTTCTGTCTCTAGAATTGTTGTTTTCCTTCTCTTCAATCTCCTGTTGGATTTGTAGGTGTTCGGAATGGTTCGATAGGCTATCTAGCTGATCTCCTGCTGCCTGATGTCATCTCAGCCTGCTACTCCTCCGCCATCTTGACTCCTGGAATCAATATTGGGTTATTAACAGAAACTGAGGCTGTATATGATGCATATCCACTCTTCAGAGGCTATCATAGAAGGTAGTTAGTTTCACCTCCTCCTTTGTGGATCCAAACTACCTGATGAGGGATAGAGCATCTTTGAGTAAAGTGATCATAAATAGTGCTGCTCCTCTGAAACAGACTGATACTTCATCCTTCTATAGTTAAAAATGAAGGACATGGCCTTATAGCTTCTGGAACAAATATCTCTTCTAGTAAGTTAAGAGATTTTCTTCCTAAATCAGCACAACTTTTGAAATCTGTTTTTGTGCAAAATGTTGGTTGGGGCACACAGTTAACCAAGAGAACTGTGTGGGTTCAGTTCAGTGATGGGTTCCAGTTGGTCATGCAGGCAGGAGGGTCTTCTATCAGTTGTATATCACCAAATAGTCAAATAGCTAGATATTGAGAAAATGAACAATTATCAGAATACGTCAAACAGTGTCTTTCTTCCATCCTTTTGATGTTTTCTAATCCAGTTCCTAATTTTGAATGATTAAAACTCCTTTACTGGGTGTCTGGGTGGCTCAGTTGGTTAAGCGACTGCCTTTGGCTCAGGTCATAATCCTGGAGTCCCAGGATGGAGTCCTGCATTGGGATCCCTGCTCTGCAGGGCATCTGCTTCTCCCGTTGACCTCTCTCCTCTCATGCTCTCTCTCTCACTCTCTCAAATAAATAAAATCTTAAAAAAAACCCTCCCTTTATGTTTATTTTTTTAAGATTTTATTTATTTTTTGAGAGAGAGAGAGAGAGACTTTGAGAGGGAACGCAAGTAGGGCGAGTGGGAGAGGGAGAAGCAGGCCTCCCGCTGAGCAGGGAGCCTGATGTGGGGCTTGATCCCAGGACTCTGGGATCATGACCTGAGTTGAAGGCTGACACTTAATGACTGAGCCACCCAGGTGCCCCTAAAACATCTTTTAGATATAAGTCTAATAAATAACATTTTTTTGTCTGTTGTCAGAAAAAAAAAACAGGTAGTAATTTTCCTCATGAGTGATCTTTGGCATTACAATTCATGGACTACAGGAATAGAAGGTCATCAGCTGACCTAAAATGGCATTTCTACCCCTCAAGTTTCTTCATTAAGGAATACTTAGGTTACAAGTTTTTTGTAAGGTCTCCAAGAAAATCCAGAACTACAAACATTAGTCATAATTTAAATTATGTTTAGTTCTGGCAAAGGCCTGTGGGATTGTATGCTACATATGTTATTATTCCTAGACAGACTCTTGAGTTTCTATTTGAATGTTCTGGCCCTTTACTTTTTGATGAAATCAGTGATATTTTTGATGAAATAGTTTTAAAGAATGAAGATATTATAAATTATTCCATTAGATTAATATATCAGATATCAGCATTCCTTATGCTGCTGTCATATAATCCTGATTATTTAAAATTGTTTTAATCTCCAAAAACAGTTAATTTTCTGTGTTGAATGGAATACCATTTCTGTAGTAGAGAAATAAGATATTTAAAAGTTTATTATAAATATCACTTATTCTTTAATTTTAGAATGGCTATTAACTCTGTGTTCTCAGATTATCATTACAAATCAAATTATGCTGAACATTAAAGCATGTGACAGAAATAGATTATCCTAAGCAAAGAAATTGTATTGTTTCAGACATTTCAAAATTTAAATTTTAGCCTGGGTAAATTATTTTTAATTGTTGAGAGATGTAAGCAAAAAGAGGAGCTTGCCTACTTACAAAAAGTCAACAAATAGACCAAGTAAGTATATTTTATAAGCTTAAAATTACCATTTTTTTTCTTTTTAGAGTGTTTAATTCACTAAGTAGTATAATTAAAACAGTGAGAGTTTGTGAAAATTTTTATTTTCCCTTAGAGATGAAAATATTGGTGACAGTGCCAAACTAAATCTAAGTCATAGGAAAACAAAACAAAACAGAAAAAACAGAACCCAACATACAGACAGAGTGTGTTAAGATTTTAGAGACTACTCTTAATCTTAGGAAACAAACTGAGGGTTGTTGGAGGGAAGGGGGGTTGGGTGGATAGGGTAACTGGGTGATGGACACTGGGGAAGGTATGTGTTGTAATGAGAAGTGGGTATTACATAAGACTGATGAATCATAGACCTGCACCCCTGAAACAAATAATACATTATATGTTAATTAAAAAAAATATACTGGAAAAAAAAGAACAGAACAACTGGTTTATAGTTAAGATGTGTTATAATTTAAATCAGTAGAGCCTTCTAAGTTTTATTCTTATGAAGATTCTGAAAAAATTATGTATGCCTACAAAATTAATATGGTGCAACTCTCTGAATAAAGTTTAATGTTCTAATGAATATTTAATATCTATTAATAGTAAGAAAAAGATTAGAGACTTTGAAAACTGGCAAGTTTACGTGGCCAATTTAAACTTACTTTTCCTCAAGTATTTCATATTGCGTTATGAACTGCTACTTAAATTTATAGGAAAGTTGAAATATAGTAGAAAGGAGGTTGAGATTCAAATTTCATTGTTTTTTTTAAAGATTTTATTTATTTATTTGACAGAGATCACAAGCAGGCAGAGAGAGAGAGGAAGGGAAGCAGGCTCCCTGCCGAGCAGAGAGCCCGATGTGGGGCTCGATCCCAGGACCCTGGGATCATGACCTGAGCCAAAGGCAGAGGCTTTAACCCATTGAGCCACCCAGGCGCCCCTCAAATCTCATTGTTAATTTAATTTCACTGGAAAAAAGCACAGGGAATTTTGCCTAGAGCTTAAAAGAGTATTTGGAAACCTAGAACGTCAGGTTTGTACTGATGAGCAAAGCAATTTAAATTTGGAGCTGGAAGTGATTTTTCAACAAGCACTGTGGGGGTTTAAGGAAAGCAGCACTGCAAAAAGATACTTACCCTTCTAAAATCTGGCACTCATCAGTGATGAGGTGCATGTAGCCACCTCGAACTGACAAGATTTCACCACAGACACAAAAACAGGTGGAAAATTTTACAACAAAAATCCATGCTTTGCTACCTCTGCCACTCAGGTTTCTATTTAGTATTGAATGAAAAATTATTATTAAGAGCTTTTCATATATGTCATTTATTTTTGAACTTGGAAAGCAGTATAAAATTAAAAAAATTGTTAATGAGAATTATTTGCAAGTATTCTTCGGATACAAATTAGCTGTATCTTTCTTTAATCTGCCTTCTTCCCTGAATATTTTATTTATCTTTGATTAAAACAATTTATATGATCACTTGTGGCAAAAATATTTTTAAAAAGTTTCCAAGAATTAGAGTTTAATTTTCTGTTCTTCGTAAAACAATATTTTAAAGTAATAACAAGGTATGTTAAAAAATTATGGTGGTCAATTACAAAAACAAACCATGAAAGCTTTTTGGTATTTTTGTTACTCATCCCTTAGGACACAGATACTACCTTAAAAATTGTATTTCACTTATATTAATTATGCTTTCAACCTTTTATGAGAGAATGTCAAGTCAAAGAAGGAACAGCGTGCTCAAGAGTGGGCGGGACTTGGTGGGGGAGGGGTGGTGTTGGGTGGGTAGTGGTTTAAGGCTACTGGAGGGAGAAAAGGGTTGTTACCTCCCTGCAAGGTGCTGTAAATTATGAATGAATGCTGCTTACGGTCCTTGATTCCTTTGAATTATTTGTGAAGATACTAATAAAATAATTGCTTTCCTAAATGAATTTGGCATCAGCAAAACACGCTGAAAACAATTAATTTTTCCTATTGTCAGGGATTGCCTACCTAAGGACAAATTTGGGAAAGAGAAACTTGCAAGTACACTACTGAGAGAAATTCAGACAGTTTGATTCAAAGAATTTCATAAAGCACCCATTCAAGTAAGTCTTTGATAATAATAATAATAATAATAATAGATAATCTAGGACATTATCACTTAGTTTTTTTTAGCTGTTGAAAAGTCAACAGTTCACAGAAATAATAATGAGTATGCTCAACATTTGATGCAAAGATTAAAAACAAAAACAAACAACAAAAAACACAACCCAGTGATTTCCAAACAAATTAACCTCTCAACCCTAAGCCACAAATACTGATCCCTTAGGTGGTTAATTTAAAAAACGCCCAGTTTTGTGCATTGCTCCAGTGTACATTCCTCAAGGAATCTACATATCTCCCTTCAATACAATAAGCACCTGGTCACTTACCAGTCAATGTCTATGGAAAAGGAAAAAAAAAAGGCAAGATTGAAATCAACACTGGGCAGAAATCGATAAAACTTTCCTGAAAACCATCTTCCCACCCGTGGAACTCTGTAACTAACCGCACAAGAAACTATAATTGCTGCAAAGTCCAGGAACATAGAAAGTAGAAAAAAAGATAACTCTCCAAAAGCAGGTCATACTCCAGGTATTTCCCAGCCGGAATAGTGCATTCCAAATAGGAAAAGAGACCAAACTACATTGACGCATTCGAGATCGGGAAAGATAAATGACTGGGCTGGAAAAAGCAGCCACTGAATAGAAAAACAAGTGGTGAAGTGAAGCTAAAGGAAGAAAGAGAGGAATGGGCAAGACCTACTTAGCCCCAGAGCTAAATGTGTGGCTTTGGCTTGGGGCGGGGGTGGGGGGTGAGGGAACAGGGTAGGGGTGAGGGTGCATATAAAATGTCCTTCCGGGAGGCACCCCAATAGCTGGTCAAGAAATGAAGCTTTTATACCGTCCTAGTCTAAATGAGGTGCCAGATGTAAAAGGAGCCATAGATCTCTCATTGCTCTTCCACCACCTAGGACTCTTCTGCCCCAAAATATCCCCTCACCTTCTCCAGATGACCTCAGCAGCCTTGTAATTCTATGGATCAACATCCCAGCAACAAGTGAACTCAGCTTCAGGCCTGGCAGCCCCACCACTGTCATGCTACTTGGCATGTTCCATCCAGTCACTAGGACGTCGGTGCCCTTTCCCAGTGCACAAGTCCCCACGAAGAAGTCCTTACAGAGGCTCTTCATGCCCCATTGCCATCTCCAAGCATGCCAACAGCCATTGGGGCAGAAGAAAGGCAGCAAGTTAGGAACTACAGCAACAGCTGTTAACCCAAAGACTGGAAAGGGAGGGGCAGGAAAGGAAAAGCAAGAGGAAGAGAAAAAGAAGAGTAGCTGCCATAGCCTCAGGCCAGGCCCAGAGTGAACACTGTTCACCAGATGGGAAGGGGGTTGGGTGAGTGTGGACGTGACTCCTCTTTGGCCTCTCCTCCCTGGGTGATGAAAGGGACCCTATTCTTTCCCATCTTTCCAGTATCCTTGCTTTAAACATTTAAGGCTCCCCCTAACTCCTGGACATCAGCTTTGTGATGTACACACAAGTTACCTCTGGAAGAACTGGGGTGGTACACGGATCTGCTCTAAGACCTCAACATCTGGGGTCAACATTGTGCAGGGGACAACCTCAACATGGCACACCTCTGAGCTCTGCTGAGCAGGGTGAAATAGGCTCCTGAAGGGGCCTGGTTGGAGGACAAGGGTTCCTTGAAAAACATTGCCCACCGGGGAAGGTTATATAACTGATGGAAGTTTTTCCATGGGCCCCTCTTGAGCCTTTTCACATTCTTCTCTAGTCCTCTTAGCCAAGGGATTAGGAGGAGTGCCTGTAGAGAGGCCCCTTTTCATGTGGTTAGGCGTTGGGAGCCTACCCGGATGTGGCAGGTTCTCCTAGATCATTTCCAGATATGTCCTGCACAACTGTCATACTGCAGCCTTGCCCTTTGAAAGAAAGTCTTCTAAAGACAGTGATTCAGAGTGTGCCTTCCTGAGACTGGAAACGGAGTGCCACTGCTCCGGAGTTCTTTTACAGGAGAGCCTTAGCTCACTGTATACCATGCTATTCTCTTCACTCATTTGTGCATTCGTGGGACCCTCCAAACTTTTCTTCCATTCTCTTGAGATTAGTACTCCCAATCTGCAAACCTATCTTCCTGGCTATTTATTGTGTGAATTCTGTTTCTTAAGAGTCTGCAACAGCTGCAGGCCTGACATGAAAGAGGAAACTGTTGAATCATAGGATTGGACACAGATGTTCTCTAACAAAAGGATTTGTGAAGGCAAAGGTCAGGGCACTTAAAAAAATACTAAAACTCACAATGAATGGCATGGCCAAGCTCGCTCTTCCCCACTGACCCTCCACCTTCTCCAATAAATTGATTTGAGAGACTTCCCAACTTGGCTAAGGCCAGAGTAAACAGTCTTTTAAGAGTTGTAGAGTTGTTCATGTTTGACAAGAGACAAATGCCAGTAACCGAGTTTGGGGAGTGGTGATTCTCAAAGGGGGCTCAGTCAATTCAATTAAATCCAACTGCCTTTATTGAAAATTTACTGCTACTGGCATCAGAGAGAGGGAGAGAGAGAGAGAGAGATGCTTCTAGAGGAGGTGAGATGCTTCCCAACTGCCTAAACTGAGGCAACCTCATGAAAAAGTTTGGGAGGTTGGAGGGTATCTGTGGGGGCTTTGGGGAATGAAGTTGGCTGCTGTCTGTCCCACACACACCAAAGTAAAACTAGTGGGAAGAGAGGTTGCAGGCAGAGTGAAGGACAAAGTGAGCTAACAGGTAGAGCACTGGGTTGGAACCATGGGAATTGGGGAGAGGGAGCTAACAAGCAAATTCAGGAAACTGTAAGACATATGGCTAAAGGAGCCGTCCTCTTGGATCTGGAGGAAAAAAGAAGTTTTGGAAGTTTGGGACAGACTTGAGCCAGAGAACAAGCAAAAATAAAATGAAGAATATTGACAGATCTACTTGTAAATTACGGAATAAGACATGTAAACCTTTGGAACAGGAGCTGCCCACACATTTTATTTAAAGGGGAACGTGAAGTCCATTGAGGTGAAGAAACTTGCTATTTAGTGGCAAGATTGGTCTCCTGACCCTCAAACCTATGTACTCATAAACAGCCACATCCTCAAAGTATGGATAAAAGAGGCCTGCACTTCATTTCGTAGCACTGCAGTTTGCTTAGTTTAAGAGAGGTTCTAGATTTGAGGAAGGCTGCCACAGCTGAAAGAAGGGAAAAATTGTTGGTTTTTCAAAGAGAAGGATCCATGTCTTACTCATGTTTCTACCCCATTCTCTTGATCTCCTGGGTGGTAGCTTTCAAATGACCCAAGGAATAGTAAGATCAAGCTGGGTAGTATGATTAGGGGCTCCCTATAAGCTGTTTTTGTCACTGAGTGTATGTTTGTACGTGACTTCATGTTTTTTGGTGGAGACATTTGAAAGTGTCTCACACAGATAACTTATTTGCCAGGCAAATGACAAGCAGCTCATAGGGATTTACCACTAAAAGAATTCAGTCTAGTTCTGGATAACCATGAAAACAGAAAATTTGGGAAAGTGGAATGTGGATATGGTATACTGAAATCATCTTCTGTGAGGCTTAGTGACCAGGTTGGATGTGAATAATTCAATAGCCAAGGAATCTTAGAAGCTAGAAGTATAATCCTTACAAATAGTGATACTGTACAAGTAGACAGATGCACCCAACTTCATTTAGTAGTACTTGGGTTAGGAACTTGGAAATGTGTCTTATTCAAAAAATTTTATAATATGACATTATTAATAGGGATTGTGTTATAAATAAGGATTAAATTCTAAAGGAGTCCCCCAAATCACCTGTCAAACACAAGAGAAGACCAAGTTAAAATAATTCTTGGTACTAAACAAAGTACATCAAAAAAGCAAATAAACAATTTTTTATTTTGGTAAAATTCACATAATGTAAAATTATCAATTTTTATTTATCTTTGAAAATTGTGGTAAAATACACATAACATGGACTGTACAATTTTAACCACTTAAATTTTTTTAAAATTTGAGTATTCTGGACACACAGTTACATTGGTTTCAGGTATACAACATAGTGATTCACCTTCTCTATAAGTTATGCTATGATTACTGGTAGTGTAGCTACCATCTGTCACCTAGAGGTTATTATGTAAAATAAGACTGAGAAAGACAAATACAATCTTAACCACTTTTAAGTGTCAGTTCAGTAGTGTTAAGTACACTCATATTGTTGTGTAAACTATCTCCAGAACTCTTTTATCTTGCAAAATTGAAACTCTATACCAATAAAACAGTTCCTTATTCTCCTTTCCCTTGAGCCCCTGAAAATTACCTTTTATTTTTTATATCTATGAATTTGACTACTCTAGTTGCCTCATATAAATTGATCATACAGTATTTGTCTTTTTGTGACTGGTTTATTTCATTTAGCATAATATTTTGAAGCTTCATCCATGTTGTAGCATGTGTTAGATTTCTTTCCTTTTCAAGGTTTTATAATGTTTCATTGTATGTGCATACCGATTTTGTGTACCCATTCACCCATTGATGGACATGGGTAGATTCCAACTTTCAACTACTGTGAATAATGCTGCTATGATATAAATGTGCACATATCTCTTCAAAACTTGCTTTTCATTCATCTGGGTATATACCTAGAAGTGGAATTGCTAGAACAAGGTAATTCTATTTTTAATTTTTGGAAGAAATACCATAGTGTTTTCCATAATGGCCACATAATTTTACATTCCTACACACAATGGAAAAGGGATCCAATTCCTCCACATTCTCAGCAACACTTTCTTGCCCCCACTCTCTCTCTTTTTCCATAGTAGCCACCCTAATGGGTATGAGGTGGTATCTCATTGTGATTTTGATCTTCACTTTCCTAATGATTAGTGAAGTTGAACATATTTTCATGTACATGGTCATTTGTATATCTTCTTTGGAGAAATTCATATTAAAGTCCCTTGCTCATTTTCCTACCAAGTTGTTGTTGTTGAGTTTTAGGAGTTCTTTTTTTTTAGAGATTTATTTTAATTCAGTTAGTTAACACAGATAAGTATTAGTTTCAAGTATACAATGTAGTATCTTTTTGTGCTTTAAAATTTTTTTTTATTTAACTCTTTTTAAGTTTTTATTTGAATTCAGTTAGTTTAGAGTTTTATGTTAGTTTCAGGCATACAAAATAGTGTTCCATACAATACCTTGTGCTCATTACAAGAAATGCACTCCTTAAACCATATCACCTATTTTGATTGATTTTGTATCCTGAGACTTTACTAAATTTGTTTAGCAGTTCAAGCAGTTTTTGGTGGAGTCTTTCAAGTTTTCTATCTATAGTATCATGTCATCTACAAATAACAAAATTTTACTTCTTCCTTGCTAATTTGGATGACTTTTATTTGTTTTTGTTGTCAGATTGCTGTGGCTGGGACTTCTAGTACTATGTTAAATAATAGTGGTGAGAGTGGTTATCCCTGTTTTGTTCCTGACTATAGAGAAATATCTCTATTTTTTCCCATATTAGATGATATTACCTTGGGTTTTTAATATATGGCCTTTATTATGTTGAAGTATGTTCCCTCTAAACTATTTTATTGAGGGATTTTATCATGAATTGATTTTGAGTTGAGAATGATATGAACTATGGGTCTTTTCTATGTGGGTTTTATGATGTTGAAGTTTATGTTTCTTCTATCCCTATTTTCTTGAGGGTCTTTTTCAAGAAAGAATGCTATATTTTCTCAAATGCCTTTTCTGCATCTATTGAGAGGATCATATGGTTCTTATCTATTCTTTTATTGATGTGGTGTAGCATGCTGATTGATTTGTGAATGTTGAACCATGCTTGCAGCCCAGGAATAAAACCCACTTAGTCATGATGAATAATCCTTTTAATGTATCACTGTATCTGATTAGTTATTATCTTGTTGAGAATTCCTGCAGCCATGGTCATCAGGGATATTGTTGTGTAATTCTCCTTTTTAGTGGGATCTTGCCATCAAGGTAATCCTGGCCTTGTAGAAAGAGTTTGAAAGTTTTCCTTCAATTTTTATTTTTTGGAACAGTTTGAGAAGAATAAGTATTAACCTCATTAAATGTCTGGTAGAATTCTCCTGGGACACCATCCAATCTTGGACTCTGGTTTGTTGGGAGATTTTTGATTACCACTTCAATTTATTTGCTGGTTATAGGTCTGTTCAGATTTCCTATTTCTTCCTGATTCAGTTTTGGTGGTTTATATGTTTTCAGGAATTTATCCTTTTCTTCCAGATTTTCTGATTTGTTGGCACACAAGTGCTCATGATATTCTCTAATAATTGTTTGTATTTCTGTGGTGTTGATTGTAATCTCTCCTCTCTCATTTCTGATTTTATTTATTTGGGCCCTTTCTCTATTCTTTTTGGTAAGTCTGGCTAGGGGGTTTATCAATCTTGTTAATTCTTTCAAAAGAACATCTCTCAGTTTTGTTGATCTGTTCTACTGTTTGTTTGATTCTACATCTTTGATTTCTGCTCTAATCTTTATTATTTTCCTCCTGCTGCTGGATTTAGGATTTATTTGCTGTTATTTTTCCAGCTCCTTTAGATGTAAAGTTGGTTGTATGTTTGAGACTTTTTTTTTCCTCTTGAGAAAGGCCTGTATTGCAATATACTTCCACCTTAGTACTGCTTTTGCTTCATCCTAAAGATTTTGGACTGTCATGTTTTCATTTCCATTTGTTTCCATGTATTTTTTAAGTTCTTCAACTTTCTGGTTGACCTATTCATTCTTTAGTAGAATGTTCTTTAACCTCCATGTGTTTTTGGTCCTTCCAAATTTTTTCTTCTAGTGGACTTCAAGTTTCATAGCATTGTGATTTGAAAATATGCAAGGTATGATCTCAATATTTTTGTACCAGTCGAGGGCTGATTTGTGACCCGGCATGTGATATATTCTGGGGAATGTTCCATGTGCACTCAAAAAGAGTCTGTATTCTGTTGCTTTAGGATGAAATGCTCTGACGATAACTGTGAAGTTCATCTGGTCCAGTGTGTCACTGAAAGCCTTTGTTTTCTTGTTGATCTTCTGCTTTGATTATCTGTCCATTGCAGTAGGGGGATGTTAAAGTCCCCTACTATCACTATATTATTATCAATGAGTATCTTTAAGTTTATTATTAATCAATTTATGTAATTGGCTGCTCCCATGTTAGGGGCATAAATTTTTAAAATTGTTAGATCTTCTTGTTGGATAGATTGTTTTATTATGATATTGTGACTTTCTTCATCTCTTATTACAGTATTTGGGTTAAAATCTAGTTTGTCTGATATAAGGATGGCTATTCCAGCTTTCTTTTGATGTCCATTTGCGTGATAAATTGTTCTCCACCCTCTCACTTTCAACCTGAAGGTGACTGTGTGTCTAAAATGAGTCTCTTGTAAGCAGCATATTGATGGGTCTTTTTTAAAATCCAATCTGATACCCTATGTCTTTTGATTGGAGCTTTTGGTCTATTTACATTCAGAGTAATTATTGAAAGACATGAAGTTAGTGCTATTGTATTACCTGTAAAGACCTTGTTTCTATAGATTGTCTCTGTTCCTATCTAGTCTTTTTACTTGTGGTCTCTCTTTCCCATTCAAAGAGTCCCCTTAATATTCTTGAAGAGCTGGTTTAGTGTTCACAAACTCCTTTAGTTTAACTATATATCTCTCCCTCTATTCTGAATGACAGCCCTGCTGGATAAAATATTCTTGGATGCATGTTTTTCCCATTTAGTACATTGCATATATGATGCCACAACTTTCTGGCTTATCAAGTCTCTGTGGACAGATCTGCTGTTAGCCTTATGTGTCTGCCTTTGTAGTTTAAGGGCATTCTTTCCCTAGCTGTTTTTGGAATTCTCTACCTTTATATTTTGGAAGTTTCACTATGATATGTCATGGTGTTGCCTTTTTTTGTTGATTTGCAGGGGAATTTTCTGAGCCTCTAGAATTTGAATGCCTATTTCTGTCCCCAGATTGGGGACCTTCTCAACTATAATTTGTTCAAATAAACCTTTCCCCTTTTCCCACTCATTTTTCTGGTACTCCTATGATATGGTATTATTTTGCTTTATGGAATCACTGAGGTCCCTAAGTGTCCCTCTGAGTTCTAATAGTTTTCTTTCCCTTTTCAGATTCATTATTTTCCATAATTTTATCTTCTATATCACCTGTATCTTCTATTTCACCTATCCTCCACTTCTTCAATCCTCATTGTGATTATTTTCAGTCTGTTTTGCATCTCAGTTATAACATTTTTAAAAATTTCAGCCTAGTTTTCAGGTCTTTTATCTCTGCAGCAGTTTCCTCAGCTGACTTCTAAGACTTTTCAAGCCCACCTAGTAGTCTTATGACTGTTGTTCTAAATTCTTCTACAAATATATTGTTTGTATCTGTTTTTATCAAGTTCCTGGCTGTGACATCTTCCTGGTCTTTGCTTTGAGGAGAATTTATCCATCTTGTTATTTTGGTTAAGTTTCTGTCTTTCATGTGTTATGAAAGCTTGTTACATTTCCTGCACCTCATAGTAATATTTTTTAAAAAGGGGTTACACATTTTCCAGGGTTTGGCACATCCAGAAGTGTTTCTGGTCTATGCTGTGTGCACTCTGCTGTTGTGCTTTCCATGTGACTATGGAAAGGCTGGTCCTTTCCATGGTCAGTCCTCTGCAGAGTTCAACCTTGCTTTTAGTGGGGAATGTTTGGATCTTTATGTGTGGATCTTTAATTTGTTTGTGGATGGAAGCCTGGGGACAAAAAATGAAAGAAAGAAAAATAAATAAATAAATAAATAAAAGAAGAAGAACAGCCTTCTTCCCCCCACTCCAAAAAAATAGAAAAGGGAATGGAATGAAAAAAACAAACAGACAATCAAAAAAACTATAAGCCTGATCCCAAAGAAAAAGAAAGAGAAAATATAAAGAAAAAGAAAAGAGGGATGCCTGAGTGGCTCAGTCAGTTGAGTGTCTGCCATTGGCTCAGGTCATGATCCCAGGGTCATGGGACCAAGTCCTGCATTGGGATCTCTGCTCAACAGGGAGTCTGCTCCTCCCTCTGCCTTTGTCTGCTGCTCCCTCTGCTAGGGCTCTCTCTTGCGAGTGTTCTCTCTCTCTCTCTGTGTCAAACAAATAAATAAAATCTTAAAAAAAAGAAAAGATAAAAGAGGGAAATGGAAATGAAAAAACTAACAACAAATGACTATAATCCTGATTATGAAGTAAAAAGAAAAAAAAAGAATAAGAAAAAAATACAAACTGGTCCTATTTCTATCAGAACTGTGCCTTAAAGCACTCTATGATCAGCAGTCTTGGTACATGCTGTGTGCTACCTATTTTGCCCTTCTGGATGAGAGGTCCAATGTGCTTTATCAGAGTCAATCCTGTCCCATTAAAAAAAAGTAGCTGCCAAGCACAGGGGTCAAAGTTTGATGTTAGCGGCTGTTGTGTTGCTCTCTGATATTTGTGACCATGTGGGCAGTGGGAGTGAAATGGTGACACCCCACTCTTGTCTCCAGACAAGACAGGGGATCTCACAGGTCTTCAGGAACCCCTCACAGTAAAGTGAGGGCCATCAGCATACCCAGTGTCCAGCTCTCCTTCATTTTTGTCTTTGGGCAGCTGGGATTCAAAACTCTAAATCTTAAAGGAGCTAGAACTACTCATATCCTCTCTCCCCTTTGGATTAGAGGTTCACTGTGCTCTGACTGGTGCTCTTTGTCCTAGAAAAATAGTCCCTGACCTTCATGGTGTATAGAATCTATGGTGTGTCACCATGAAAAACAGCAAACAGATTTCTCTGAGAAACAAACTGAGGTTTTGGAAGGGAAGGGGGTGGAGCATGGGTGAGCCTGGTGGTGGGTATTAAGGAGGGCATGTATTTCATGGAGCACTGGGTGTAGTACATAAACAATGAATCTTGGAACACTGAAAAAAATTAAAAACAATTAAGATGTTAAAAAAAGTAAAAAAAAAAAAGAGTCTCTTGCAGACAGTATATCGATGGTTCTTGTTTTTTTTTATCCAATCTGATACTCTGTGTCTTTTTTTTAAAATTTTTTAAAATTTTGTATTATTAATTTGACAGACAGAGATCAGAAGTAGGCAGAGAGGCAGGCAGAGAGAGAGGAAGGGAAGCAGGCTCCCTGCTGAGCAGAGAGCCCGATGTGGGGCTCAATCCCAGGACCCCGGAATCATGATCTGAGCCAAAGGCAGAGGCTTTAACCCACTGAGCCACCCAGGCACCCCACTCTGTGTCTTTTGATTGAGGCATTTAGCCCATTTATATTCAGGGTAACTATTGAAAGATATGAATTTAATGCCATTGTATTGCCAGTAAGGTGACTGTTACTGTATATTGTCTCTGTTCCTTTCTGGTTTGTTACCTTTAGGCTCTCTCTTTGCTTAGAGGACCCCTTTCAGTATTTCCTGTAGGGCTGGTTTGGTGTTTGCAAACTCTTTTAGTTTTTATTTGTGCTGAAAGCTTTTTATTTCGCCTTCTATTTTCAATGACAGCCTAGCTGGATATAGTATTCTGGCCTGCATATTTTTCTCATTTAATGCTCAATATATCAAACTAGTCCTTTCTGGCCTTCCAGGTCTCTCTGGATAGGTTTCTGCCAATCTAATATTTCTACCATTGTATGTTACTGACCTCTTGTCCAGAGTTGCTTTCAGGACTTTCTTCTTATCACTGAGACTTGTAAGTTATATTATTAGATGATGGGGTGTGGACCTATTTTTATTGATTTTGAGGGAGATTCTCCATGCCTCCTGTATTTTGGTGCTTGTTCCCTTTGCCAAATTAGGGAAATTCTCTGCCATAATTTGCTCCAGTATACCCTCTGCCCCTGTCTCTCTGTCTTCTTCCTCTGGAATCCCAATTATTCTAATATTGTCTCATCTTGTGGTATCACTTATCTCTTGATTTCTCTCCTCATGGTCCAGTAGTTGTTTGCCTCCCTTTTTCTCAGCTTCTTTATTCTCCATCATTTGGTCTTCTCTATCACTAATTCTCTCTTCTGCCCCATTTATCATAGCAGTAAGAGCCTCCTTTTTTTTTTAAAAGATTTTATTTATTTATTTGATAGAGATCACAAGTAGGCAGAGAGGCAGGCAGAGAGAGAGGAGGAAGCAGGCTGTCCGCAGAGCAGAGAGCCTGATGTGGGGCTTGATCCCACGACCCTGGGATCATGACCTGAGCCGAAGGCAGTGGCTTTAACCCACTGAGCCACCCAGATGCCCCGAGCCTCCATTTTTTATTGCACTTCATTAATACCTTTTTTGATTTCAACTGGATTAGATTTTAGTTCTTTTATTTCTCCAGAAAGAGGTTTTATTTATCCAGAAAGGGATTCTCTAATATCTTCCATGCTTTTTTCGATCCCAGCTAGCACCTTGAGAATCGTCATTCTGAACTCTAGATCTGACATATTACCAATGTCCATATTGATTAGGTCCCTAGCAGTTGGTACTGCTTCTTGGTTTTTTTTTTTTTTTTTTTTTTTGTGGTGAGTTTTTCTGCCTTGTCATTTTATCCAGGTAATAGTAGATGAGTGAGAGAACAAAATACTAAAACGGTAGCAGTGACCCCAGAAAAATATACACTAGCCAAATCAGAAGAGACCCAAAACCAGGGGGAATAAGAAAGGGAAGATAAAAAGAAAAAAAATATATATATTAGACTCATGAATAGAACAGAGCTACACACTTGATTTTGGGTGTATTTTGGTCTGTTAGAAGAAAATACCTTCCAAAATTTTAAAGAAAGAGAAACACATGTATATACTCAAAAATAAGGGTAAATACAATGAAGGGATAGAATCTGACTGTAAAGATGAAAATTAAAAAAAGATTCTTAAAAAGGAATTGATAAGAAGTTGGTTTAAAAAAGAAAAGAAAATTGAAAAAGTGCTCCATATCACTGGGCATCAGGGAAATACAAATCAAAACCACAATGAGATACCACCTCACACCAGTCAGAATGGCTAAAATGAACAAGTCACGAAATGACAGATGCTGGCGAGGATGCGGAGAAAGGGGAACCCTGCTACACTGTTGGTGGGAATGCAAGCTGGTGCAACCACTCTGGAAAACAGTATGGAGGTTCCTCAAAAAATTGAAAATAGAGCTACCTTATGACCCAGCAATTGCACTACTGGGTATCTATCCTAAAGATACAAACGTAGTGATCCAAAGGGGCACGTGTACCCGAATGTTTATAGCAGCAATGTCCACAATAGCCAAGTTATGGAAAGAACCTAGATGCCCATCAACAGATGAATGGATAAAGAAGATGTGGTATATATATACGATGGAATACTATGCAGCCATCAAAAGAAATGAAATCTTACCATTTGCGACGACATGGATGGAACTAGAGCGTATTATGCTTAGCGAAATAAGTCAACTGGAGAAAGACAACTACCACATGATCTCCCTGATATGAGGAAGTGGAGATGCAACGGGGGTGGGAGTTAAGGTGGTAGGAAAAGTAAAAATGAAAGAAGATGGGATCGGGAGGGAGAAAAACCAAAAGAGACTCTTAATGTCATAAAACAAACTGAGGGGGGTGGGGGGAAGAGGGGTTGGGTGAGGGTGGTGGGGTTACATCATATGTTTAAATAAAGCTTAAATAAAGTAAAAAAAAAATAAAACTGTGTTTAACAGAAAAATATTTTATATTGTTTGTTTTTAAATGGAAATTAATTAAAATCAAACATTCAGTTAAAAAAAAAAGAAAAGAAAAAAATACAGAGAGGAGAGAATGTGATCAAGTTAGAAACTAGAACAAAGCTATGTGCTAGATTTAAGGTATATTTTGATCTATTAAAAGAAAGTGTATCCCAAAATTTTAAAGAAAAAAAACCCTATATGTGTACAAAAAACAAGGTTAAATACAACGAAGGGATAAAATATGACTATAACAATGAAAATTAAAAAAAGATTTTTAAAACGGTATTGATAAGAAAAATAGGTAAAACACATTAAAATTGGAAAGAGGAAAATTTTAAAAAGTAGAATAAGAAAAAAGAAAATTAAAAAAATTTAAGGTTGAAAGACTAAAAGATCATGGGGAAAAAGCCATGAATTCAATGGGTTGCTTTCCCCTAGCTCTGGAGTTCTGCAGTTCTCATTGAGTGGTAAACTTGGTCTTGACTGGATGTTCTTTCTGATCTTTTGGAGGAGGGCCTGCTGCAGTGATTCTCAAGTGTCTTTGTCCGAGGTGGAATTGCATTGCCCTTGCCAGGGGCCAGGCTAAGTATTCTTCTCAGTTTTGGTCTTGGGAGCTTTTGTTTCCTCAATGCTTTCCATACAGCTTTGGAGGAGGAGAATGAAGATGGTGGCCTCCCAATCTCCAGCCCCTTAGAAGCTGAGAGCTTGGAGGCCCATTCCTCAGTGTGCCCTCAGAGAAAAGCAGTCAATCCCTCTGGTCTCCCTGGTCTCTGGCTGTGCTCTGAGCTCACCTAGCCTGTGACTGAGCATTTCTATCTCTGGTGCAGGGCCCTGTTTGGAGTCTCCAAACCCAGCTGATTCCTTCAGCATGCACTTGTTCAGCTCCTCCCAGAGGAGGAAGGTGAACCTCCCTGGATCTGCTGTTTGTTGGGTCCCTGCCCATAGAGCAGTGGTTTGACTGTGCCTTAGATCTTGGTTTAAGGTAACCATGAGCTGAGAGCACACTCCTTGTCTCTGTCTCTGCAGCCAGCTTCCCCACACTGATACTTGGGAGCTCTGCCACACTCAGACACCCCTGGTCTTTTTGTGGTCCTGCAGGTCCTGAGACCACACTGTCCCTGTGAGGGCTTCACCCCCTGCTTAGCCTCTGGAGTGACGTCCCTCAGTTGAGCAGACTTCCAAAAGTCTTGGTTTTATGCTCTGTTGCTGCTCTTCTTCTCTTTTCTCTTCCCTCGAGTTTGTAGCTGTTCAGAATTGTTTGATAACTATCTAGCTGAACTCCTGGGACCTGATGATATTTAGATCTCCTACTTCTCTGCTTCTTGCTCTATTTATATCTATTTTTAATTAACTCCCTGGCCATGACCTCTTCTTGTTCTTTCTTTTGGGGTGAATTCCTCTCTCTTGTCATTTTTTTAGGTTTCTCTCTTTTCTGTGCTCAGAGTGCCTGTGCTTGGTCTATTTCCACTAAAGCTGATGGTTTGCAACTCTCTATGGTCAATAGACCTGGTGCATGTGGGGGGTTTTGTGTTGGTCTTTTGGAGGAGGGGCCTGGTTTTGCTTTGGCTTTCAATCACATTTCCCGTAGGAAGACTTTTCTGGTGGTTTTAGGCTTTGGTGTTTGTTCTTTTTCAAGCTCTTTGAGGTATAGAGTTAAGTTGTGTAATTGAGAGTTTTCTTACTTCTTGAGGTAGGCCTCTATTGCTATATACTTCCCTCTTATGACCACTTTTGCTACATCCCAAGGGTTTTTGACCATTGTTTTCATTTGCATTTTTCCTTGTATTTTTAAAATTTTTTCTTTGACTTCCTGGTTGTCTCTTTCTTTGTTTAGTAGCATGTTGCTTAACCTCCATGTATTTGTGGTCTTACGAGACGTTTTCTTTTTTTTTTTAAAGATCTTATTTATTTATGTGAGAGAGCGAGAGAGGGAGAAAGAGAGAACAAGCAGAGGGAGTGGCAGGCAGAAGGACAGGGAGAAGCAGGCTTGAACCCAGGACCCCGGGATCATGACCTGAGCCAAAGGCAGATGCCTAAATTTTTTCTTGTGGTTAACTTCTAGTTTTATATTTTTGGGATCAGAAAAGGTGCATGGTATTACTTCAGTCTTTTTGTATTTGTTGAGGCCTATTTTGTGACCTTATGTGTGTTGTATACTGTAGAATATTTCATGTACACTTGAAAAGAATGTGTATTCTGTTGTTTTAAGATTGAATGTTCTGAATATATCTGTTAAGACAATCTGGTCCAGTGTGTCATTGAAAGCCATTGTTTCCTTGTTGATTTTCTGTCTAGATGAACTTCCATTGATATATGAAAGCTAATGTTACCTATTAGTATTGTGTTATTAAAAATTAGTTGCTTTATATTTGTTATTTATTTTATATATTTGGGTGCTTCCATGTCGAGTGAATAAATATTTATAATTGCTAGATCTTCTTGTTGGATTTTCCCCTTTATGATTTTATAGTGCCCTACTTTGTTTTTCAGTCTTTGATTTAATATCTAGTTTGTCAAATGTAAGTATTGTTACTCTGGCTTTCTTTTGACTACCATTTGCATGATAAATATTTCACTCCCTTGTTTTCTATCTGCAGGTATCATTTGGTCTACAATGAATCTCTTTAGGTATCATATAGATGGACCTTGTTATTTTATGCATTCTTATACCCTATGTCTCTTGATTGGAACATTTAGTCCATTTACATTCAGAGTCATTATTGGTAGACATGTATCTATTTCTATTTTATTACTTGTTTTGTCATTGTTTCTATAGATTTTCTCTGATACCTTCTTGTCTTTGTTACTTCTGGTCTCTCCTTTCTTTCCGCTCAAAGTGTCTCCTTTAATATTTCATGCAAGGCTGGTTTCATGGTCACAGATTCCTTATTTTTTTTTCTGGGAAACTCTTTATCTTTCCTCCTATTCTGAATGATAGTCTTCCTATCATTAAAAGATTCTTGGCTGCAGATTTTCCCCATTCAGCCCATTGAATATATCATGCCATTCTATTCTGGCTTGTCAAGTTTCTGTTGTGATGTTTCCAGCTAGTATTTATGGGTTTTCACATCTCAGTTAAGGACTTTTTTCTTGCTGTTTTTATGTTTTTTTTTTCTTTATCATGATATTTTGCAAATTTAATTGTAATGTGTCTTGGTGTTGGCTTGCTTTTGTTGATTTTGGTGGGAATTCTATGTGCCTCCTGGATCTGGATGTGGTTCCTTCCTCAGATTTGGAAATTTTTTAGCTATTATTTTCTCAAATAAATATTGTGTCTCCTCTTCTGGGACTTCTATAACATGAATGTTATTATGTTGTGTTCATGAGACAAGGTGGGTCTAAGACCTTCCTACTCTGCTGCCATCTTTCTCACAACTCTGGAGTTCCTTATATATTCCAAATATTAACCCATATACAGATGTAAAATTTGAAAATACTTTGTTTCATTCTGTATGTTGATTCTGTTGACCTTGTTAGTTTTGATGTTGTCCAATCTGTCTTTTTTATTTTTTTCAGCTTTTGTTGCCTGTGTTTTTGGTATTATATCCTAGAAGGCATTGCCAAATTCAATGTCAAGAAGTTTCCCTTCCTGATAATTTTTTACTTCTGACTCTTACATTTAGGTTTTTGATTTATTTTGAGTTAATTTTTAAAATATGGTGTAACTTAAGGTTTCATCTTTATTCTTCTGCATGTGGATATCCAGTTTTCTTAGCACCATTTGTTGAAAAGACCATCTTTTCCCCATTGAATGGTTTTTGTACTCTTGTTGAAAATCATTTGACCATATATGTGATCATATCTGGGCTCTTTATTCTATTCCACTGGTCTGTATTTCGATGTTTACAATATTACTACTTTGTTCTGACTGTTGTAGCTTGTAATATGATTTGAAATTAAGAAATGTGACAACTCCAACTTTACTCTTTTTCAAGATTGTTTGGCTATTTGGGTCTTTGAGATTCTATATTAATGTTAGGGCATTTTTTAAAATGTCTGCACAAAACACCATTGGCATTTACATAAGGGTTGCATTAAATCTACCCGTTTCTTTGTGTAGTTTTGACACCTTAAGATTGTCTTCCAATCCATGGGCATGGGATGTTTTTAAAACTTTTTAAGCAATGTTTTGTAGTTTTCAATGTAGAATAATTGTGCTTCTATGAACATTTATATGCAAGTTATTTCTTGAATATCTGTTTTGAATTCTTTTGGGTATATACTGAGGGGTGGAATACCTGGGTCACATCATCATTCTCTGTTTGCCTTTTTGAGGAACCACAAGTTTTTCACATTGCTTTACTATTTTACCTTCCCACCAGAAATGTACAAGGGTCTTAATTTTTCTTTATCCTTACCAAAATGTATTTAAATTTTTTATTGTAGCTATCTTTGTGGGTGCATGTTTTGCCTCATTGTGGTTTTGAGTTTTATGTCTAATAAAAATTGGGCATTTTTACATATACTTTTTCATCATTTGCACAGTTTTAGAGAAATGTGTATTCAAATCTTTTGCCCATTTTTAAATTGATTGTTTGTGCTTTTGTGGTGGAGTTGTAAGAGTTCTTTATGTATTTTGAATATTAACCCCATCTTATATTATTTGGAAATATTTTATTCTACTCTGTGATTTCTTATCAATTTTTTGTTTGTGTCCTTTGGTGGAAATAATTTTTATTTTAATGAAGTCCAAGTTTTTTCTTTTGTTTCTTGTGCTTTTGGAGTCCTAGCTATGATTCCAGTGCTAAAACAAAGGTAATGAAGATTTACTCCTATGTTATCTTCTAAAAGTTTTATTAGTTTTAGCTTACATTTAGATCTTTGATCCTTTTTGATTTAATTTTTGCATATAGTGTGAGGCAAAGGTCCGCTTTTTTTTTCCTGTTTATCGATATACCATTAAACCAGCACCATTTACTGAGTAGAGTCTCCTTTCCTCATTATATGCTCTTTGAACCTTATTAGTATCAATGGGCTATAGATCAATTGGTTTATTTGTGAGCTCTCAATTCTGTCACATTTATTCCTATATCTATCCTTATGTAATTACTTAATGTTTGACTATTGTAGTTTTGTAGTGTGTTTTGAAATTGGGAAATGGGACTCTCCAACTTTTTTTTTTCAAGATTGTTTTGAGTATTCAAGGTCCCCTTATATTTCCATATGAATTTTAGGGTTAGTTTTTCCACTTGTGTAAATAGGCTATTGGGATTTTGACAGAAATTGCATTGATTCTGTAGTTCAATTTGTGAATTACTGTTTTCCTTACAATATTAATCCTCCTAGGCAATCAACATGGGGTGTCTTCCCATTAATTTAGGTCTTTAAAAAATTCTTTCAGCAATGTTTTTAGTTTTCAGTGTATATACAAGTCTTGCAAATTACTGCTTAAATTTATTCTTAAATTTTTAATTATTTATGATGCTTTTGTACATGGAGTTGTCTTAATTTCCTCTATTTATTCATTGCTAGTGTATAAAAATATACTGATTTTTGCATGCTATTATTGCATCCTGCAAATTTGTGAATTCATTTATTATTAGGTGAATACTTTTTTTCATGGATTTTAAAGGATTTTTATATATAAGATCATGTCATCTGTGAATAGAGATAATTTTACTCTTTCTTTCCAATTTGGTCGCCTTTTATTTTTTCTTACCTATTTACCTTGGCTAGAACTTCCAATACAACGTTGAATAGAATGGCAAAAGTGGACATCCTTGTCTTGTTTCTGGTATTAAGGGGAAAGCTTTCAGTCTTTCAGCATTGAGAAAATATTAGCTATTTGTTTTTCATAAATGCCTTTTATCATGTTGAAGAAGTTCCCTTCTAATCCTATTTTATTGTGTGTCTTTATCATTAATGTGTGTTGTATTTTGTCAGATTTTTTTTCCTGCATCAGTTTAAATAACCATGTGGTGTTTTTCCATAATTCCATCAATGTGAGGTATTACACTAACTTATGTATATTGAATCATCCTTGCTTTTCCAGGATATAGTAATTGAACATGATTGATATACAACCTCTTAATATGCTGCTGGATTGTTTGCTAGTATTTTGTTAGAATTTTCGCATTTGTATTTGTGTTCTTATGGTGTCTTTGTTTGGCTTTGGTATCAGAGTAATGCTTACCTCATATAATATGTTAAATGTTCCTTCCTATTCTATTATTTGGAAGAGATTGAGAAGAATAGGTTTAAATTTCCCTATAATTGCCAGGTAGAATTAGCCAATGAGGCCATCTGGTGATGTGATTTATTGGGAATTTGTTAATGACTGATTCTTTCTCTCTTCTTACAGGTTTGTCCAGATTTTCTATTAATTCTTAAATCATTTTGGTAGTTTGTGTGTTTCAAGGAATTTGTCCATTTCATCTGGGTTATCTAATTTTTTGGCATATGATTGTTCAAAATATTTTCTTATAATTCTTTGTATTTCTGTAAGGCATGTAGTAATGTCTCTCTTACATTCCTGATTTTAATAATTTAAGTATTATATTTTTGGTCAATCTAGGTAAGTTTTTATCATTGTGTTGTTGATCTACAAAGAATGAAATTTTTGTTTTGTTGGTTTCCATTTTTCTATTCTCTTATTTCATTTATTTTTGCTCTAATCTCTATTATTTCCTTCTTTCTGCTACTTTTGGATGTGGCTTTCTCTTATTTTTTACATACTTAAGGTATAAGATTAAGTTATTAATTTGGGATCTTCATTTTTAACATAGATATTACTGTTAAATATTCCTGCAAACACAATTATCAGTTTGGTATCTTGTGTTTTCATTTTCATTCATCTCAAATTATTTTCTGATTTTGCTTGTAATTTCTTTTTAGACCCTTTGGTTGTTTAAGGGTGTGCTATTTACTTTGCACATATTTATGAATATTCTAGTTTTCCTACTGCTATTGATTTCTAGTTTCATTCCCTTGTGGTCAGATAAGATATTTTGTATAATTTTAGTATTTTAAAATTCCTTGAGACTTATTTTTGCAGCCTTACATGGCCTATTCTGGAGAATGTTCCATGGGTACTTGAGGAAAACATTTATTTCAGTGTTGGTAGGTGGAGTGTTCTGTATATGTCTATTAGGCCACGTTGGTCTGTAGTGCTGTTCACATCATTTATTTCATTATCTTCTGTTGGGTGGTTCTAGTCATTATTGAAAGTAGGATATTAAAGTTTCATACTATTATAGAACTATCTGTTTCTATAATTGTCAGTTTTTGCTTCATATATTTTGTGGTTCTGTTTTTGGGTGGAAATATATTTAAAAATTTTTTAAAATTTATTTTTGTTAGAGAGAGAGAGAGTGAGCACAGGCAGATAGAGGGGCAGGCAGAGGCAGAGGGAGAAACAGGCTCCCCGCCGAGCAAGGAGCCCGATGTGGGACTTGATCCCAGGACGCTGGGATCATGACCTGAGCCGAAGGCAGCTGCTCAACCAACTGAACCACCCAGGCATCCCTGGAAATATATTTATGATTGATGCACCTCCTTAATAGATTGACACTGTTGCTGATCTATAATATCCTTCTTCATCTTATAACAATTTTTAACTTAAAGTATGTTTTGTCTGATATCAGTATAGCAACACAAGATCTCTTTGTGATACTATTTGCATGGATATATATTTTCCATCCTTTCTTTTTCAAACTATTTGTATCTTTGGATCTAAGGTGAAACTCTTATAGACATCATATAGTTGAACCATTTTTTAACATACATTCTACCAACCTGTGACTTTTAATTGGAGGCTTTAATCCATTAAATTTAAAGTAATTACTGATAAGTAAGGATTTACATCTGCCATTTGTTATTTGTTTTCTATATGCCATACCTTTTATGTTTTTCAATTTTTCATTATAACCTTGTTTTCTTATTTTTTTTCTTGTGTAACATTTTTTTACTTCCTTCTTTCCTTTTTTTTGTATATCTTAAACTTTCGTCTTCATGGTTACCCTAAGGATTACAACTAACATCTTAACTTTATTTTTGTGTTGTGTGCTGCATTTTCTCCTCCTCCTCCTTCTTCTTACTTATGTTCAGTTAGATGCATTATCTTTAAGTATAAAGACTTCCAATCATATCACCTAGAGACCATTTTACCCATTGCTTTGTTTGGCCATAAGTTTTTTTGCTCTCTTTTTAGCAATGATGAGGTGGATATCCTTTCCATGAAGACGAAAAATCCATGATTTATTGTTTTTCCCCGTAACAAAAATGTTTAAGAGCCAGGTGGCAAAGCTATTGCCATTGGCATCTTTCATATGAACTACATCAGAAGAACCAGATTGTGTCTCTGTTGGTGATCACACCAATTCTTCCCAGATCAGCATCTCTAATCACCATACAGAGATTGCCAGTGTCAAAATTGATCAAGTCAGTAATTTTTACACTCTTCAAATCAATCTGAGCAGTGTCATTAACCTTGATGAGCGGATCGGGATAGCAGATGGTACAAACATCATTGGTCACCAGATGAGGGATTCCTTTTGTCCCCAGAAAGATCTTTCTCACTTTGCACAGCTTACACTTTGTCTCCCCAGGTATAATATGAACTGAAAAGTGGCCTTGATGTCATAGATGAGGTGGGAATTCTCCCTAGTCTTGTCAGTGCTGACAACATTCATAAAACCACCAGTGTGGGTTATCTCAGGTTTGACCCTGCCATTAATCTCTTGATAAAATACTGCAGACAGATCTTTACTTGATCTTGTTAGGGTACACTTAAATCTGTTCCTTAGGAAAAATCATGAGAGAGAGAGAGAGAGAGAGAGAGAGATTGATTCTCTCAGCTTATGGGGACCAGTAGATGGATGAGGGACAAACACAGTGGTCAGTTTATCCAATATATGCTTTGGACTTGCTCCATGCTTCAGATGCTTCTTGGGACCATGGAACATGGCTGTGCTAGGCTTAACTTTATAAAAGTTGACTTTTAACTTATAACTTTTAACTACTAACTTATAACACTTAACTTTACAAAAAAGTTTGAATTAATTCCAGTTTAGGTTTAATAGTATATAAAACTTCACCTTTATAGATATATTACCACTTGTGTTGATATTGTCACATTTTTTTTAACTTTTTAAAATTTAAACTCAATTTAATGAACACATATTGTATTATTAGTTTTAGAGGTAGAATTTAGTGATTAATTAGTTGCATATAACGCCCAGTGCTCATTACGTCAAATGCTTTCCTTAATACTCATCATTCAGCTACCCCATCCCCCCCATCCACGTCCCCTCCAGCAACCCTCAGTCTCTTATGGTTTGCCTCCATCTCTGTTTTTTTTTCATATTTTAGTTTTCATTTCCTTCCCCTATGTTCATCTGTTTTGTTTCTTAAATTCCACATATGAGTGAAATCATATGGTATTTGTCTTTCTCTGACTGACTTATTTCACCTAGCATAATACCCTCTACTTACATCCATCTAATTGCAAATGACAATATTTCAATCTTTTTGGTGGCTGAGTAATATTTCATTGTATAAATGTATACACCATATCTTCCTTATCCATTAGTCTGTCAATGGACATCTGGGTTGTATCCATAGTTTGGCTATTGTGGACATTGTTGCTATAAACATTAGGGTGTATGTGATCCTTTGAATCACTGTATCCTTTGGATAAATACTGAGCAGTGCAATGACTGGGTCATAGGGTAGCTCTATTTTTAAGTTTTTTTTTTTAAGATTTTATTTGATAGAGATCACAAGTAGGCAGAGAGGCAGAGAGAGAGAGGAGGAAGCAGGCTGTCCGCAGAGCAGAGAGCCCAATGCGGGGCTCGATCCCACAACCCTGGGATCATGACCGGAGCCAAAGGCAGCAGCTTTAACCCACTGAGCCACCCAGGCGCCCCTATTTTTAACTTTTTAACAAACCTCCATATTGTTTTACAGAATGGATGCTCCAGTTTGTATTCCCACTAAGAGTGTGAGGGGATTCTTCTTTCTCTACCTCCTCACTAATATCTCTTGCTTCCTGACTTGTTAATTTTAGCCATTCCAATGGGTATGAGGTCAAATCTCATTGTGGTTTTGATCTGTTTTTCTTTGAGTGATGTTGAGCTTTTTTTCATGTCCATGTTGGCCATTTTTATGTCTTCTTTGGAGTAATGTCTGTTCATGTCTTCTGCCCATTTCTTGACTAGATTTTGTGTGTGTGTGTGTGTGTGTGTGTGTGTGTTGAGTTTGATAAGTTCTTTAAAGATTTTGGGTACTAGCCCTTTATTTGATAAGAGATTTGCAAATATCATCTCCTATTCTTTACGTTGCCTTTCAGTTTTGGTGACTATTTTCTTTGCTGTGCAAACACTTTTTACCTTGATGAAGTCCCAAAAGTTCATTTTTGCTTTTGTTTCTTTTGCCTCTGGAGACGTGTCTAGCAAGAAGTTGCTGTGGCCAAGGTCTAAGAGGTTGCTGCCTGCATTCCCCTCCATAATATTGATGGATTTCTGTCTTTCATCCATCTTGAGTTTATTTTTGTGTCTAGTGGAAGAAAGTGGTTCAGTTTCATTCTTCTTCATGTGGCTGTCCAATTTTCCCAAGACCATTTGTTGTAAAGAAAGTCTTTTTTCCATTCAATATTCTTTTTAGCTTTTTCAGAGATTGCTTGACAAGAGGGTGGAGGATTCATTTCTGCTCCATTGATTCATGTGTCTGTTTTGGTGCCAGTACCATACTGTCTTGATGATTACAGCTTTGTAATAGAGGTTGAAATCTGGATTTGTGATGCCACTAGCTTTTTTTTTTTTCAACATTACTTTGTTATTTCGGGTCTTTTCTGGTTCCATACAAATTTAAGGGTGTTTATTCCAGCTCTGTGAAAAACACTGATGGTATTTTGATAGGGGTTGCATGAATGTGTAGATTGCTTTGGGTAGCATAGACATTTTTACAATATTTTTTCTTCCAATCCATGAGCATAGAATGTTTTTCCATTTCTTTGTGTCTTCTCCAATTTCTTTCATGAGTATTCTATCGTTTTCTGAGGACAGATCCTTTGCTTCTTTGGTTAGGTTTATTCCTAGGTATCTTATGGTTTTTGGTACAATTGTAAATGGAATTGATTCCTTGATTTCGCTTTCCTCAGTCACATTGTTAGTGTATAGAAATGCAACAGACTTCTATGCATTGATTTTATATCCTGTGACCTTGCTGAATTCATGTGTCAGTCATAGCAAATTTTTGGTGGAGTCTTTTGGGTTTTTGGGTATCATATCATCTTCAAAGAGTGAAAATTTTACTTCTTATATGCTGATTTGGGTGTCTTTCTTTCTTTTTGTTGTCTGATTGCCAAGACTCAGACTTCTAGTACTATTTGAACAACAGTGGTAGAAGTGGACATCCCTGTTGTGTTCCTGACCTTAGGAGAAGAGACCTCAGTTTTTCCCCTGTGAGGATGATATTCATTGTGGGTTTTTCATGGATGGCTTTTATGATATTGAGGTATGTTCTGTCTATCCCTACAGGGCAGAGAGCTTTTATCAAGTATGGATGCTGTATTTTCTTAAGTGCTTTTTTCTCCATCTATTGAGAGTATCATATTGTTCTTGCCCTTTCTTTTATTAATGTGTTGTATGACTTTGATTGATTTGCAGATGTTGAACCATCCTTGCAGTCCAGGAATAAATCCAATTTGGTCATGGTGAATAATCCTTTTAATGTACTTTTATATCCAATTAGCTAGTGTCTTGGTGAGAATTTATGCATCCATCTTCACCAGGCATATTGATTTGTCATTCTCCTTTTTAGCGGGTCTTTGTTTTGGGGATATAGGTAATGCTGGCCTCATAGAGTGAGCTTGAATGTTTTCCTTCCATTTCTATTTTTTGAAAGAGTTTCAGAAGAATGGGAATTAATTCTTCTTTGAATGTTTGATAGAATTCTGCTGGGAAGCCATCTGACCCTCGACTTTGTTTATTGAGAGATTTTTGAATACTGATTCAATTTCTTTGCTGGTCATGGGGTCTATTCAGGTTTTCTATTTCTTCCTATTTTTTGCAGTTTATATGTTTCTATTACTGCATCCATTTCTTCCAGATTGCCTAATTTGTTGGCATACAATTGTTCTTAATATTCTCTTGTAATTATTTGTATCTCTTTGGTGTTGGTTTTGATCTCTCATCTTTCATTTATGATTTTATTTTTTGGGTCCTTTCTCTTTTCTTTTGGGTCAGTCTGGGTAGGGGTTTATCAATCTTATTAATTCTTTCAAAAAACCAACTCTTAGTTTTATTGATCTGTTCTACTGTTTTTATTTATTTCTCTCATTGATCTGCTCTAATATTTATTATTTCTCTTTATTATTTCTCTTCTCCTGCTGGATTTAGGCTTTATTTGCTGTTTCTTTTCCAGCTCCTTTAGGTGTAATGTTAGATTGTGTATTTGAGACCTTTCTTGTTTCTGGAGAAAGGCTTATATTGCTATCTAATTCCCTCTTAGGACTCTCTTTGCTGCATCTCAAAGGTTCTGAACTTTCCTGTTGTCATTTTCATTTGCTTTCACACATTTTTTAAGTTCTTTAATTTTCTGGTTGAACCATTCTTTATTTAATATGATGTTCTTTAATCTCCATGTATTTTTGGACTTTCCATTTTTTTTTTCTTGTAGTTGACTTCAAGTTTTAAGGCATTTTGGTCTCAAAACATGCATGGAATATCAAAGTTTTTATATCAGTTGAGGGTTGATTTGTGACCCAGTATGTGATCTATTCTGGAGAATGTTCCATGTGCACTTGAAAGGAATGTGTATTCTGCTGCTTTAGGATGAAACGCTCTGAATATATCTGTTATGTCCATCTGGACCAGTGTGTCATTCCATGCCCTTGTCTCCTTGTTGATCTGCTTAGATGATCTGTCCATTGCTGCGAGTAGGGTGTTAAAGTTACCTACTATTATTGTATTAATATCAAGGAATCTTTAATTTTGTAATTAAGTGGTTTAATATGATTGGTAGTTCTCAGGTTAGGGGCATAAATATTTACAATTATTAGATCTTCTTGCTGGATAGACCCTTTTATTATGATATAGTGGCCTTCTTCATATCTTACTACAGTCTTTATTTTAAAATCCAGTTATCTAATATAATGATTGCTACTCTAGCTTTCTTTTGATGTCCATTTGCATGATAAATTGTACTCCACCCCCTCACTTTTAATATTCCAGTCCTATGTTAAACAACAGTGGTGAATGTGGATGTCCCAATCTTGTTCCTGATCATAGAGGAAAAGCTCTCAGTTTTCTCCATTATGGGTGATATTAGTTGCAGGTTTTATATATGGCCTTTATTATGCTGAGATGTGTTCCCTCTCGAGCTACATTGTTAAATAGTTTTTATCATGAATAGATGTACTTTGTCAAATCTTTTCTGTCCATCTATTGAAATGATCATATGTTTTTTATCCTTTCTCTTATTGTTGTGATGTGTCATTTTGGTTGATTTGTGAATACTGGGCCACAGTGGCAACCCTGGAATAAATCCCACTTGGTTGTGGTGAATGCTTTTTAAATGTGAAGTTGGATTCTGTTTTCCTAGTATTTTATTGAGAATTTTTGCATCCATGTTCATCAGGGATATTGACCTCTAGTTCTCTTTTATAGTGGAGACTTTGTCTGGTTTTAGTATTAAGGTAATGCTGGCCTAAAATAGTGAATTCCAAAGTTTTCCTTCCTGGCCCATTTTTGGAACAGTTTAATAAGAATAGATAACAACTTCTCTTTAAATCTTTGTTGGAATTCACCTGTGAAGTCATCTGGCCCTGGAATTTTATTTTTTGGGAATTTTTTGTTTATTGATTCAATTTCGTTGCTGGTTATTGGTCTATTCAAGTTTTCTAATTTTCCTGTTTCAGTTTTGGTAGTTTATATGTATTTCAGAATTTGTCCATTTCTTCCTGGTTGTCCAATTTGTTGACCTGCAGTTTTGCATAAGATTCTCTTATAATTGTTTGTATTTCTGCAGTGTTGGTTATTTCTCCTCACATTTTCCATTTTATTTATTTGAGTCTTTTCTTTTTTTCCTTCTTGATAATTCTGGTTAAAGGTTCAGTGATTTTATTCACTTTTTTTTCAAAGAATCAGCTTCTGATTTCATTGATTTATTATTTTTTAGTTTTTATATCAGTTATTTCTGCTTTAATCCTTATTATTTCCTTCCTTTTGCTGGTTATACATTTTGTTTATTGTTCTTTTTCTAGCTCCTTTAGGTGAAATGTTAGTTTGCTCATTTTAGATTTTTCTTGCTTTGGGAATTAGGCGTGTATTATTATGGACTACTTTCATAGATCAGCTTTTGTTTTATCCTAGTAGATTTGGACAGTTTTATTTTCATTTTCATTTGTGTCCATGTACTTTTAAAATATCTTCTTTTAGAGTGCCTGGGTGGCTCAGTGGGTTAAGCCTCTGCCTTTGGCTCAGGTCATGATCCCAGGGTCCTCCTCTCTGTTCAGCAGGGAGCCTGCTTCCCCTCTCTCTCTGCCTGCCTCTCTGCCTACTTGTGATCTCTTTCTGTGTGTCAAATAAATAATAAAATATTTTTAAAAAGTCTTTAAAGTATCTTCTTTTATCCTGTTGACCCATTTATTGTGTGGTAGCATGTTATTTAATCTCCATGTATTTTTGGTCTTTCTAGATTCCCCCCCCCCCCCCCGTGATTGACTTCTAGTTTCATAGCATTATGGTCTGAAAAAGTGTATGGTATGCCTTTGATTTTCTTGAGTTTGTTGAGAATTATTTTGTGACCTACTTTGTGATGCATTCTGGAGAATGTTCCATCTGCTCTTGAAATGAATGTGTATTCTTCTGTTTTAGGATAGATTGTTTTTAATGTATTTGTTAAATCCATCTGTCCCAGTACATCATTCAAAGCCATTATTTCCTTGTTTATTTTCTCTTTAGATGATCTGTCAATTGATGTAAGCAGGATGTTAAAGTTTCTATTAACATTTTAATATTATCCATTATTTCCTTTATATTTGTTTTTAACTGTTTTATGTATTCAGATAGTCTTACATTGGGTGCATAAACACCTGCAATTATTATACCTTCCTGTTGGATTGTCCCTACTGTTATTATATATTGTCCTTTTTGTCTCTTGTTACACTCTTTGTTTTAAAGTCTATTTTGTATGATATAAGTATTGCTACTCCAGCCTTTTGACATCCATCTATATGTTCAATATTTTGCCATCCCCTCACTTTCTGTATGTCTGCAGGTGACTGTGTCTAAAATGACTCTCTTTTAGGCAATGTATAGGTGAGTCTTTTTAAAAAATCAGTTTTGTCACCCTTTGTCTTTTCATTGGAGTGTTTAGTCCATTTACAGTTAGAGTAATTATTGATATGTATTTATTGTCATTTTGTATTAGTTTTGTGGTTGTTTCTGAAGATTTTCTCTGATCATTTCTTGTCTTTCTCTCTCTTTTGACTTTCTTTAGTGATATATTTGGGTTTTTCTCTTTATTTATTGCATATTTATTAGCAGCTTTTGATATATAGTTACCATTAGGTTTGTATATAACCTCTTCTGCATATTGCTTTTTATGTTAAATTGATGGTTATTTAAGCTGGAACCATTCTTTAGTCCTCTCCTCCCCAAATTTATGTATATGCTATTATATAGTACATCTTTTTATTTTGTGAATTCCTTAGGTTATTTTTTTTACAGAAATACTCATTTTTACTTTTTTTGTGTTTCCTACTTTTATATTGTCACTTTTGGTCTCTCCTTTCCACTCAAAGAGTCCCTTTTAATATTTCTTGCAGGGGTGGTTTAGTAGTCATGAACTCCTTTAATTTTTGTTAGCCTGAGAAATTTTATCTTTCCTTCTGTTCTGAATGTTAGCCTTACTGGAGAGAATATTTTTAGTGGCAATTTTTTCCCCATTCAGCACTTTGAATATATCGTGTTACTCCATTCTGGCTTGGAAACTTTCTGCTGAGAAATCTCCCCTTACCCTTATGGGTTTTCTTTTGTTTCTTTTCTTTTGGTCTTTTGTCTTCTTGCCTTTAAAATTATTTATTTATCACTATATTTTGACAATCTAATTACAATTGTCTTGGTGTGCATCTGTTTTTGTTGATTTTGATGGGAGTTCTCTGTGCTTCCTGGATCTGGATGGGTGTTTCCTCCCCCAGATTAGGGAAGTTTTGAGCTATTATTTCTTCAGATAAATTTTCTGTCCCCTTTTCTCTCACTTGTTCTTCTCTGAGTCCTATAACACAAATGTTCTTTCATTTGATGGAGTCACTGAATTCCTTACATCTATTCTCATTTCATGTAATTTTTTTCTTTCTTTTTTGTTCAACTTGATTACTTCCATTACTCTGTCTTCTAGGTCACTATTTCATTCCTCTGCTTCTTCCAGCCTGCTCTTCATTCCATCAAGTGTGTTTCTCATTTCATTTATTGAGTCCTTTGTCTCTGCTATGTTGTTCTTTATTAATGTGTTTAATGTCTCACTCATGTTTTCCACTCTTTTCTCAAGTCCAGTGAATATCCTTATGACCATTACTTTAAATACTCCAGGAAGCATTCTACTTGTGTCTGTTTTGCTTAGATCTCTAGCCATTGCCTTGCCCTGTTTTTTCATTTGGAAAAAAGTTCTCTGTTTTCTCATTTTGTCTAAGTTCCTGTGCCTGTTTCTGTTTGTTAGGAAAGTCAATTATGTCTCCTGTTCTTGAGTGTAATGGCCTTATGAATTAGAGGCTCTGTAGTCCCTTGTTGTGTGCTGTTTCCTGTATCACAGGGCCTGGTTGCCACTTCCTGACAGCGCACGGGAGAAGAATGAGGCACAAACAAGTCAGCTGCAAGAGAAAGGGAGCAGGGGACAACAGTAGAAAAGACTGTTGCCCTGAACAACTCCTCAGTCCTGCTTTTATTAGATACAGACAGTAATCAACAGAAGAGCTGAAGAAGGCCAAACATTAATCATATGCTTTGTAGATAAACAAGAAGGAAGGCAAAATAAGTCTGGTCAAGCAGTATAAAGTTTATAGTTGAGCAAGCACATTCAAAGGACTTATCTAATTAGCCACAGGTGTTCTGGGGGGGAGGGGAGATAACGGAAAAATGAAGCAGATGGCATTCTGCCCTGAGCAGGCCGGGTGTTCCCAGCTGCTTGGCTTCCATGAAGTAGGCAGCATTGTGCCTGAGCTAGCTGGGCATCCCCAGCTGCTCGGCTTCAAGGCTGTATATCGTCCTCTCCCCCAGAGACCTGTTGTCAGTATGTGTTTTTCTTAAGGCTATATCTAAATGTGCTTGATAACTAGTAAAATTTCCCATGGGTTATATTTTAAGTAATACATTGTTCTGAGGGACAGTTACACCTGGTACTTCTGGAAATGTCTTATCTGTCCATCATTTCTAAAGGATGGATTTGCTAGGTAGAAATTTCTCGGTTGACAGTTCTTTTCTTTCAGCACATTATATATGTCATCTCACTACCTTCTAGCTCCCATAGTTCCTGGAGGGAAATTTGCTCATAATCTTATTGAGCATCTCTTGTACAAATTGAATTTCTTTTCCCATTTCTTTTATGATTCTTTCTTTGTCTTTTTCTATTGACAATTTGACTATAATGTGTCTAGATATAGATCTCTTTGTGTTTGTCCTATTTGAAGTTTGTTGAGCTTCTTGGATGTGTTTATTACTGTATTTCATCAGATATGGGATGTTTGGCCTTTTTTTTTAGATTTTAAAAAAATCCCTTTTCTCTCTCTTCTCCTTCTGGGACTCCTATTATGTATATATTGATATATTTTATGGCATCCTACAGTTTCTAGTTGTTTTTTTTTGTTTTGTTTTGTTTTATTTTGTATTCTTTTCTCCTTTGATCCCTCAGATTGGATAGCCTCAATTGACCTATCATTAAGTTCTCTGGTTCTTTCTTCAGCCTGCTGTTGAACCCTTCTGGTAAATTTTTTATTTTAGTTACTTCTTAGTTCCAGAGTTTTTATTTGGCTCCTTTTCATAATGTTTTCATTGATATTTTCTATTTGGTGAGGCATCATTCTCCTTGCTTCATTTTGTTCTTTGAACATATTGAAGACAGTTGATTTAAAAACTTTTTCATGTGAGGTCAATGCCTGGGCTTCCTTAAAGATAATTTTTATTCATTTTTTTCTGACTAGTTCATACCTTCTTGTTTCTCTGTGTTCCATATATTATTTTGCTGTTGTTGGTAAAACCTGGGCACTTTGAGTATTATGATGTGGCAACTCTGGAAATCATGTTACGGAAGTCAGATTCTCCTCTCTCAGTGGGGTTTGTTGTTGCTGCTTATTGTGTGTTGTTTATGTAGTGTTTTTTTTGTAAGCTCTTTGTTTAAAGTCTGTATTCTTTGTTGTGTTTAGGCACTAAAATTAATATTCTATTATCTTAGTGGACAACTATTTTTTTAAAGATTTATTTATTTATTTTGGAGAGAGTGTGAGAGAGAGTTAGTGGGGGTACAAGCAGAGGGAGAGGGAGATAGTAAATCTTCAAGCAGACTCCCTGCTGAGTGCAGAGCCTAAAGTAGGGCTTGATCTCAGGATCCTGAGATCATGACCTAAGCTGAAACGAAGAGTCAGCCACTTAACAGACTGAGCCACCCAGGTGCCCCAGTGGTCAAATGTTTTTTTTTTTTTTAACTTTTTTCAATGTCTGCAGCCAAGATAAAAAAGAGAAAATAATAAAAGAATTGGAATACTCTTTCAGTTCTTAGCCAGGATATTTACAACTCTGCTTTAGCATTTATTTCCTGTTTGCAACAAGTCTAAAGGTGAGCCATAGTCGAAAGCTTGGGCTCTTAGGTCTTTTCTCAACAGGTATTCAACCCTAGGTATGAAAGTCACATTCTCTTCCACATCAGTTTTAGTTAGAAATAATGACATACTTCACTGAATAATTTTAAGACATACAACATGATGGTGTGATTTACATATATTGTGAAATTATTACTACAGTAGTTTTAGCCAACATCCATTTTTTCATATAGATACAACAAAAAGAAAAGAAAGAATAAAAAAAGAAAAAAAAGTCTTCCTTGTGATGAGAATGTTTAGGACTTACTCTCTTAACAACTTTCCTATACAGCTGACCCTTGAAAAACATAAGTTTGAACAGCATAGGTCCACTTGCCTGTGGATTTCTTTTGACAAATACAGTAGAATTCTGTAAATGTGTTTTCTTTTCCTTATGGTTTTCTTAAATAATATCTTATTTTCTTTAGTTTGCTTTAATTTAAGAATACAGTATGTAATACATATACAAAGTATGTGAGAATCTATTATTTGTTATTGGTAAGGCTTCCAGTCAACAACAGGCTTTTAAGAGTTAAAATTTTGGGGAGTCAAATGTTATATGCAGATTTTTCTCTGCAGGAGGGTGGCACTCCTAACTCCCACATTGTTCAAGGGTTAACCATAGAGCATACAATGGTGTTATCTATAGTCATCTGGTTGTACTAGTACTTATTTATTTTATAACTGGAATTTTGTACCTTTAAATTACCTTCCTCCAATTCTTGTTTTCTGTCTCTGATAATACAAGTCTGATTTCTTTTTCTATAAGCTTCTCTTTTAGATTCCACATTTAAGTAAGATGCTATAGTACTTGTCTTTCTCTGTCTGACTTATTTCTCTAAACATAATGCCTTTCCATTCATCCACTGATGGATACTTAGATGTTTCCATGTCTTGATTATTATAAACAATGCTGCTATGAACATGGGCTACAGATATCTTTTTTTGAGTTAGCGTTTTTATTACTTTTGAATATATTAACAGAAGTTGAATTGCTGGATCATATGGTAGTTCTATTTCTAATATTTTGAGAATGATCCATACTGTTTTTCATAGTGGCTATACCAATTTACAGTCATACCAAAAGTGTACAAGTGTTCCCTTTTCTCCACATCCACGTTTTTATCTTGTGTTTTTTTTAGAGATTTTATTCATTTATTTGACAGACAGAGATCACAAGTAGGTGGAGAGGCAGGCAGAGAGAGGAGGAAGCAGGCTCCCCGCAGAGCAGAGAGCCAGATGCAGGGCTCGATCCCAGGACCCTGAGATCATGACCCAAGCCGAAGGCAGTGGCTTAATCCACTGAGCCACCCAGGTGCCCCTATCTCTTGTGTTTTTGGTGATGGGTATTCTAACAGGCATGAGGTCATATCTCATTGTGATTTTGATTTGCATTTTCCTAATGACTAGTGATGTTGAGCATCTTTTTTTTTTTACTTTATTTAAGCTTTATTTAAACATATGATGTAACCCCACCACCCTCACCCAGCCCCTCTTCCCCCCACCCCCCTCAGTTTGTTTTATGACATTAAGAGTCTCTTTTGGTTTTTCTCCCTCCCGATCCCATCTTCTTTCATTTTTACTTTTCCTACCACCTTAACTCCCACCCCCGTTGCATCTCCACTTCCTCAT
>RCUC01041284.1:0-18132 GCA_003697995.1 Taxidea taxus jeffersonii | reverse complement strand
TTTCCCTGGAAATGCAGCCTTATTGTGAATCTAGAATTAGGCCATGGGAGGACATTTGCATCTGTTAAAATATCCTTGTGTGTAATGAGCAGGCTCCAATTATGTCAGTTTTATCTCCTAGAAGAAAATCTAGCAACAGATCAACAAGGAAGAGCTGGGTGGGTGGTGTATGTGGGGTTTGGACTAGATAGTATTCCTGGAAAAAGTGATGCTATCATCTTCAGATTCACAGTGCTAAAGGAAATGGATGATTCTTCAGACTAAATTTTGCCAGTTCCCTCAATTATCATTCTTTTTTTTCAAAATTGTATTTGTTTATTTGACACAGATTGAGAGAGAGAGATCACAAGTAGGCAGAGAGGCAGGCAGAGAGAGAGGGGGAAGCAGGCTCCCCGCTGAGCAGAGAGCCCGATGCGGGGCTCAATCCCAGGACCCTGAGATCATGACCTGAGCTGAAGGCAGAGGCTTCGCCCACTGAGCCACGCAGGTGCCCCCAATTATCATTCTTAAAAATTGGTTTCCAAGGGCTTCTGGTTCTCCTAGGAATTCTGGTTGTCAATAATCCTCTTAAAAGCCAACCCCTCAGGCACCTGGGTGGCTCAGTTGTTAAGCGTCTGCCTTTGGCTCAGGTCCTGATCCCAGGGTCCTGGGATCAAGCCCCGCATTGGGCTCCCTGCTGGGTGGGAAGCCTGCTTCTCACTCTCCCACTCCCCCCTGCTTGTGTTCCCTCTCTTGCTGTCTCTCTCTCCCTCTTTCAAGTAAACAAATATGCATACTAGTTCAATTCCATTCTCTGAGGAATTCACAGCTTGTGAGTTTTAGTGAGAGGCAAAACCTACCGCCTCCTGTAGAATTAAAAAAGCCATAGTCAGATTTTCCCAGCATTCCTTGCACTGAGAATGTGAGTATGTAAGTATATTCTGCTAAGCAGATACATTTCTCAGTGAATTCAGTCTTTGAATTGAAGATAACGGTGCACAAAAATCTGTGGCTATGAGATTCATCTCAGATGGGAAGTATAGTATCAAGACAGAGTTCCCAGGGCAGCAGAGACAGGATTCTAGTAGTAGCATATAATGTCCAATACCATGGTAGTTGTGGCATGAACTTTACTACCCACTATATGGTGATGGTAGCAGCTGAATCCTCAATGGGCTGTTCTGTGGGGTCATTTAGGTCAAAGTCTCTGGCCCTTAGTCTCTGGGTCTAGCTTTTTACCTCTCCCAGAGTTTCTATGAGCTGCCCAATTTCCTGTTACAAAATCACTTTTCTGTTCAAATCAGCCAAAGTTGTTTTTAGCCTGGCATAACCTCCAATCTCTGTAAGGGTCCAAAGTTTCTATTTTCTCCTGATACTTGTTGTTCCAACATTTTCAATTTGAAAATAATTTTCCTCAATGGAAAAATAATAGAAACATCATGGAAGTGGAATAGTTTGGGCTTTCTTTCCATCATCTGTTATGATCCAATGAATACTCCTGTAATTTCCTGTATCTTCTTGCTGAGAAAATAATTTTTTAAAAGGATCATGTCTTCTTTTTTACATTTACATAATGTGCCTAAGCAGTCTGTCTTCCTAATGCCATTCTTAGGGCTTCATGGTACTCCTCCTTATACATATTTGGTTAATTCCTCTGCCTTGTTTTTGTCTTTTAAAAATCTTTGTTGCCCAGCAAATTCCCCGTGTAACTGCATTGAGTCTTTTTTTTAACTTAAATTCAATTAGCCAATGTTAGTTTCAGATGTAGACTGCATTGATTTTTTTTAGATGCCTCTGTATTAGGCAGGACCCAATTCAACCTCTCTATCTGGTTTTAACAAAAGGGAACTCACAGGATCTTAATCTAATTATCCTGGCATGGCTAGGATCAGGTGCTAAAATGGTGATGTTAATTTCTCTGTTTCTCTCTCTCTGTCCTCCCATCCCTCCCTCCACCCTAACTCCTAGGTTGCATTCATTCCTCGGCAGGCTCTTTCCTTGTGCGGACAAAATAGCTGGAGACAGTGGAGACAGGCTTCAGTTCTACAGGTTAACAACCATAATAAAAAGAGTGTTTCTCTTTATTTTTTTAAAGTTGTTTAAAATAAAATTTATTATTTTTATTTAAAATCAATTAATATCTAGTGTATTACTAGTTTTAGGGGTAGAATTTAATGATTCATAAGTTGCATATAACACCCAGTGCTCATTACATCAAGAGCCCTTCTTAATGCCCATCAACCCTGTACCCCATCCTTGCACCCTCACCCCTCCAGCAACCCTCCGTTTGTTAACTATAGGAAAGAGCGCTTCTCTTTAGATTTTTTACTCTCTTTGGCTTGATTTGGGTCACATGCCCATTCCAGAATAAGTCTCATTGGCCACACTTTGGTCATATGCTCATGTGTGGGACCAAACTACATATTCTGGGAGTGGAAGTGAAGTGATTCCCCAGTGGAAATTAAGGTGTTGATGTCAAAGCAATGAGTAAAGGATGCTGGCCAAACAAAACATCCCTCTTTTTAGTCTTTCACCACCACACTTACTGCACGACTGTAGAAATGAACTGTAGAAGAGTTCACTTCTGGTTTGGTTTGGTTTTGTTTTTCTGTGAAAATTTTGAAAGCTTTGCTTCCCAAATATGTATGCAGACATTCCAGAATCTAAGTCAGGCAATTTCTAAGACAACAAGGTTATATTCTTCAGATCCCTAACACTTTTACATCGCCATCATCACCACACAAGTCTTCGTGGTTAGAATTAAATGAAAAGGAGCCGTTCCCTTATTACTCTCACTCTCCATTGACAGTTGAAACTTTTACCAGTAGACAAGAATGATCAGATATTCTATCTTTAGTAGAATGAGATTTCTGAAAGTACCTGGTGGCTGAAACTCTCCCTCATTCCTGAGCCAGTTATGTTATGATGTTAAACTAATTGGAAAACAGGAGAGGTAAAAACAATTCAAAGCCCTCAATCTCTTCCAAGTTTTATCTATGTATTCTTTTTCACCAAAAAAGAAGCATCATTATAAATTTTAGTCCTGGTTTTGCCACACAATACCACGTAACTTAGGTAAGTCTCCTGAACTTTTTTGTATCTCAGGTTTATAAAAATCTATTTCAGAAGTTGGCTTAGGCCAAAGTATGGTACAATATAATAAAATAATTTACAAATAAGAGATTCTAAAATCCTGGCTGTGTTTATTAGAAATACTTTTGCAATTTATTGGCTTACAAAACCAAGGGAAGGACAGGTAGATAGCTAGGAATCAGGGACAACTAGAATTATGGCCTTGAGTATTTCTAGGACAGTATCATTCTGTTTCTATACCCTTCTTTCAAATGTAGGGGAATATGGTAGCCCCACCATTCACAACATTTATCCTTAAAGGGAAACTGAAATTTACTTTATTAATTCAATTTAAAAAGCTCCTACTATGTGACCAACACTATTTGAGGGGCTACAGATATATCAGAGAACAAAGCAAAGTTCCTGCTCCTTAATGGACCTTTCAGCCAAGGGCACCAAATTTAAAATTCTATGGAACAGCTTTGATGGGCTCTGTCTGAGTCATGGGCTTACTCCTGGGTCAATCAGTGATGATCAGGTAAAAGCTTGGTAAAGAGGAGAGCTCTATCTCTAGAAGTGTGGGTTCATTCAGTGTGTCCTAGGAATTTGCAATTTTAACAAGCCTTCCCAAACAGTTCTGATTTAAGTGATTCTTGAAAGAAACCAAGAAACACTTTTCTTTGGCACAGAGGCACCATCATTTTTGGCATTTGCTTAGAATGTCACACCTCTATTCAGAAGCTCTAATTCTGGAAGATATGTTCTTCTCCAACAACACTGTCTGGATTTTTGGCAATTAGGGCCAACCATAACAATAAATGAAGTAGACTACTAAAGAAGCAGAATAGCAATAGCCACATTGAAACAGTTGTGGACTTTTGTAAAAAGCCGGCATGAGGCAACAACTCAAGCTTGGGGAAGCTTATGGAGAAATGACTTTTCTTTACCACATGTGACAAGTGATGAAAAATACTTCAAGTCTGGAATTTCTGCATCTGCTTGTTTTTTTCAAGCTACATGTTTAGCCAAGCCTAATTTGCATGGAAATTGGTTGAAGGTGAAAATCAATTTTATCTCTAAAAAGATGACTTCTGAAATACAATGTACAAGTGCCTGATGAGAAGAACATTCTAAGGCATTGCAGGTAACTGAGTTAAAGCAAACAGACTTGGGAAGGACCACTTCCCTTGTTCTGGGGACTGTCATTGCTGGAAAATGATGAGAAGAGACATTTTGCAGGCCAACCAGTTTGCCAGAGAGCATTTGCCTGCTGTGAAAATTTTGCATGTAAGTGTCCCAAATGGAGCTTAGCTGAAGGATGTTAGGGAAACAGAAAAAGAATTGGGTAGGACTGGATTGGATGGCAAAAGAAAGAGACTTGATGAAACCTTTTATCTCCTCTTTTATTTCTAATTATGCCTTTTTGAAAAATCTGTGTCAGATTATATTTGAGTAATTTTAGTAGGCATTAATCACAAAATGGTCCAAGAGACAGATTCTGTAGTGGTATAATTATTTTCACCGTTTCTTACTTTAAAAACCTTTTGATGATGAATTCACTTTAAAGAAAATTTCACTTGGTTATTTTTAAGTTATAAGACATTAAATATATGTTCTCCCTGCCTGGAAAAATAATCCTTTAATAGCATATGGTTTAAGTCCTTTGACTATTCTTAATTAATGTACATGCCTATAAAATGTATATGTAGCCTATGTGGTTTGAAAAAACACAAACCATATTAATGAGCTTATATTCTATATGGGTAGTCTATGAGAAAGTGAACAGGGGACACAAAGAGAATAAAACATTTTCCCTTCTTTTTTTTTTTTTTAAAGATTTTTATTTGTTTGACAGAGAGATCACAAGTAGGCGGAGAGGGAGAAGCAGGCTTCCCACTGAGCAGAGAGCCCGATGCGGGGCTTCATCCCAGGACCCTGGGATCATGACCTGAGCTGAAGACAGAGGCTTTAACCCACTGAGCCACCCAGGCGCCCCACACATTTCCCCTTCTTAACGACACTTTAACCCAGTGGGAAATACAGATATATAAATAATATTAATAATTAGTTGATAAGGGCAAAATAATATATACGCTAAAGAGTGCTGAATGTGTAAAACTCTGTGTGCATGTGTGTGTTTTTAAATATTTAAATAGAAATACAGCATAAAAAACTGCCTTAGGTCATGATCGTCAGAAGGAGACCCTGAGAAGGGGATTTGCATGGAAGTGATTTATGAAAGATAGGCTCCTGTGACAGGGTGTGGTATGGAGAAGAGGAGTTGGGGAAAGACAACAATAATGAGAATGGAAGAAGCAGAAAAGGAAAAGAGAAAACACGAAGTAAGAGTGTCATTTTAGGTCAAATTACATAAAGAAAGCTTTGACCTGTTTTCATAAGGGAGGTGTGGAGTGTAAGCTGCCCTTTATAGAGTCGTCCCAACCTAAAGCATAGTAGCTGTGTTTTCATACTTCTACATCCACAACCATTGCAAAGCATTTCCAGTAGCCTGAGGGGAGTCCTCCTGAAGGACAGCTGCAGGTATTAGCCTGGCTGTGGAAGGCACACAAAGTTGAGGCGGGGACAAAGAAAAACCCATTTTAAAAAAGGATCATTGTGCCCTCTACGGCAAGTGTAGGCTGTGTTGCCTAATTGCAAAATATACATCATCTCCTATTATAAGGCATTTTAATATGATACTATTTCTACTTAATCCTACTAAGGAGTGATAGATTCATGTTGTTATGCCTTCATGTAGGCACTTAAAACATAACGCCTTGGAGTAGATATTTAAAATGATTTACTGTTGAATGAATGAGTAGATTAATTAATGCACAGGGAAAAGATAAAAGTCCAGTTCTCATAATATGGAATTTTCCTTGGGAGCCATATATATGAAATAAGAGTCTATAGTTTAGGGCTTTAAAGAATGCATTATTTAAAATTCTTCTTTAAATGCTAAATGCTTCATAAAAAATACATCTCATAACCCTGTCATTTTAAAACCCGGATGCTTTCTAGTGGTTTTTCTATTCTGCCTGAATAAAACTTCTGCCATGCACTTGGCAAATCTCCCTGAAGGGAGATGGTTCTCTCTTTCACTTATTGATTCATTATATATGTGTTTATGGAGGGCCTACGAGTTCAAGGACAAGTGGTCCCTCTCCTGAAAGAGCATTCAGAGTATGAGGGACTACAGCCTCACAGCAGATGAATTATCACAGAAGGCCACAAGCAGGAGGGACTCCTCACCCAAGGATACTTAGGGTGAGTCTCCACAGTGAGCTGCTGTTTGAATGTGAAGTTGGCATTTGCCAGGCGAGGAAGGAGAGAATTGACATTCTAGTCAGGGAGATGGCCCATTTGAAGGCAGGAATAATAATAATATCTAGCTGATATTTATTGAAGGCTTCCTCTGAACAATATGAATCACCGTGGATGTGTAAAAGACTTTGGGGTCCAACAGGAATGTGACGGAGGTAGATAGAATCTGACTGTGGAAAGTCTTATGTGATGAGGTTTATAAATGGTGTGAGAGTAATTAGTATCATTAGCTGACCTATTTTCTGGGGTAATAAGGAACTCCTAACAGGGAACAGAAACATCCTTAACTTTGGGAGGTCTTCTTCTTCTTTTTTCTTTTTTTTTTTTGAAGATTTTATTTATTTATCTGTCAGCGAGAGAGATCTCAAGTAGGCAGAGAGGCAGGCGGAGAGAGAGGAAGGGAAGCAGGCTCCCTGCTGAGCAAAGAGCCTGGGCTCGATCCCAGGACCCTGGGATTATGACCTGAGCCGAAGGCAGAGGCTTAACCCACTGAGCCACCCGGGCACCCACTTTGGGAGGTCTTTAAAAGCATGCATCTACTTATGGACACAAAAGACTATCCATACACATGATCTTAAAATCAGGAAATATTAAATGTAAATGATAGTGACTGACTACCTACCTCCAATATAGCCAAACTACTGGGTCACACTCATGACCTTGGTCTTATTAACCTCGTCATTCACTTGAGGACTCTAGAACAACACTTAAACAACCTTCAACATGTATGTGAATAATCTAGGAGCTTGTTAAAATGCAGATTCTGATTAGTAGGTTTGGGTGGAGTCTAAGATTCTGTACTTCTTGTAAGTTCTCAGGTAATGTTATGCTTCTGGTTTATGGATCACATTTTGAGTAATAAGAATGTAGTTCACTGGCTGCACATTGGAATCACCATAAAGATTTACAACCTGCTGACACCTGCATTCCACCCACATAAATTCTTATTTAATGTGTCAGGGGTGTGGCATGAGCATTGGAATTTTAAGAAATTCCCAAAGTGATTCCAATAAGCTGCAAAGATTGAGAGCTCCTATAATTAGTTATAAACTGCACAGGTAGATGATTAAGGAGTATATCTGACATGAGGACAAAGCACAGTTCGGAGAAGACAAAATCTGTTGAAGAGATGATTTTGGAAAACACAAGAGCTATCACCCTGATTGGAATAGAATACTTAACATATTTAAACAAAGATTACCAAGGCATGCAAATGAGGTTTCATATTGCAATAGTCAATCATTCATATTAATAACTTAACAATTAGAATTGTAAGTGTATCCTTTAAGCATTTACATACATTATAATGCTGAATTTTTTAAAAAAAGATTTTATTTATTTATTTGGCAGAGAGAGACACAGGGAGAGAGGGAACACAAGCAGGGGGAGTGAGAGAGGGAGAAGCAGGCTTGCCACTGAGCAGGGACCCTGACGCAGGGCTTGATCTCAGGACCCTGGGATCATGACCTGAGCCAAAGGCAGAGGCTTAACCACTGAGCCACCCAGGTGCCCCAATGCTGAATTCTTAATAGAAATATTTTCCATTTAGAAAGGCAATATGTGCTGATGGTAGAAAATCTGAAAACTACAACCCAACATCTAGAGAAATATATTTTCATATATTTCCTTTCATGATTTTTAAGCCTTTACACAGGGTTTCTTGATTTTTACAGAACTGTGGAATTGCTGTATTTTTTATTAAAAGTATAATTTTTTAATGCTGCATTCCTCTACTGTTATTTGTCTAGTATTTCACAATTTTTTTGTAAGCCAAGATGGGACATAATATTCTTTCCCCTTCTTGGCAGCGTGTTTCATCATAATATATGTCCCAAAAGAACTTAAATAGTTCAATTAAATAATTTTTACTACACTGCCATACTCTCTCATTTTTTAAAAGATTTTATTTATTTATGTGACAGATAGAGATCACAAGTAGGCAGAGAGGCAGGCAGAGACAGAGAGGAGGAAGCAGGCTCCCTGCTAGGCAGAGAGCCCGATGTGGAGCTCAATCCCAGGACCCTGGGATCATGACCTGAGCCGAAGGCAGAGGCTTTATCCACTGAGCCACCCAGGCACCTCTATACTCTCTCATTTTTAAAAGCAAAGACTTGGGGCACCTGGGTGGTTCAGTGGGTTAAGCCTCTGCCTTCAGCTCAGGTCATGATCTCAGAGTCCTGGGATCCAGGCCCTCATCGGGCTCTCTGCTCAGCGGGGAGCCTGCTTCCCCCTCTCTCTCTGCCTGCCTCTCTGCCTACTTGTGATCTCTCTCTCTCTGTCAAATAAATAAATAAAAAATCTTTATAAAAATAATTAAAAAAGCAAAGATTTATTGTAGAAATCTCAATATGAAAATTATATAACTATAAATGACAGCACAGCTAAGCTATGATACAGGAATATTTTTGTGATTGTTAGTAGGTTGGGTTTTACTTTCCCTTTCGACAAATGGGGCTTAACTTCAAAACACATGATGATTTCTTATCTCGCTTGGTTATTCATACATCTAGTTGCTAATTTGGATGTTAGGACTGCTGCAAAAAGATATATAGAAATTGCTCAAGACCTGGCAGATGCTTAAAATAGCACAACCCAAGTGATGGAAATAACCTTTGGTAGAAAAGGTACAATCAGCTTTGCTCTAAGTTGTCTGAAGGAGGAATCATCATCTTTTTTTTTTTTAAGATTTTATTTATTTATTTGACACAAAGAGATCACAAGTAGGCAGAGAGGCAGGCAGAGAGAGAGGGGGGAAGCAGGCTCCCCGCGAGCAGAGCCCGACGCAGGGCTTGATCCCAGTACCCCGGGACCATGAAGGCAGAGGCTTTAACCCACTGAGCTACCCAGGCGCCCCCATCATCTTTCTTATTGCTAACAATAGAACAGTAACTCTCATTATTTGGTTTGATAAGATGCTAGTGATGGCTTTGCATAGTTTTATCAGGCTAGCAGTTGATGGCTTTGTCATTTCATTAAAACTCCCTGAATACTTCATGTATATAAAATAATCAGCAATGAGACTTTGAAAATGTTGTTATAATCATTCCCTTACTATTATTTTTAGTTGGTTGATTTTAAGACTATGTCCTTATTGGACATTGTCTTCTCCTACTCTAAAGGTTATTACAACCCTAAATTTGGCATTTATTATTTGTTTGTATCTTTATACTTTGCATATGTCATATATATAATTTATGTATGTGTGTATATATATTTGCATGTTGATAAACTATATACAAATGGTATCATACTGTACATACCACCTGTAACTTACTTTTTGGATCATCATAGATCTTGAGATCTATCTCTAGTGATACATGTAGCTCCAATTCATTCATTTTAATTGCTGTATAGTATTGTATGACCATGCCATACCACAATATAATTATCCAGTTTGCACTGATGAATATTAGAGCTATTTTACTCCTTTTCCTACTTAAATCATGCTACAAACATCTATTCATTTCTATGTATGAGGTTCTTTAAAGAGTATACCTAGGATCAGAATTGCTGAGTCATGAGATCATACATTTTACTAGATATTGCCAAATTTTAAACCAAAGTAGTTGAGGCAATTTATAATCCCAAGCAGCACTGAGAGATTGAATTGGTTTACATCCTTATCAACCCGTGGTATTATCAAAATTGTTATTTTTTGTAAACCTGATGAATATATATTGGTATTTGTGGTAGTTTTAATATTTATCTCCTAGGTTATTGTATTGTTACTTTGTTCATTAGTCAGTGAGTTTTCATAGTGTATGAGTTACTTGTTCATATCTTTTGCCCACTTTTGATTGGGCTGTTTGCCTTTCTTTTATTTATTTGTAGCAACTTTTAATATATTCTGATAACTAATCCTGTTAGTGATGTGTGTTATAAAAATCTTCTCACAGTCTGTCTTGTCAATGTTTTATGGTATCTTTTGATGCATATCAGTGTTTTGTGATATATTTTGTTGCATTTAATTTTAATGTAGTTAAATTTTAAATTCATCAATTTTTTCCATTTATGGTTGATACTTTTTAAAAATTTAAATTCAATTAGCCATGATATAGTACATCATTAGTCTCAGATGTAGTATTCAACAATATTTTTTAAAATATTTTATTTATCTATTTGACAGAGAGAGATCACAAGTAAGCAGAGAGGCAGGCAGAGAGAGAGGAGGAAGCAGGCTCCTTCTGAGCAAAGAGCCCAGTGCGGGGCCCGATCCCTGGACCCTGGGATCATGACCCAAGTGGAAGGCAGAGGCTTTAACCCACTGAGCCACCCAGACGCCCCTGTAGTATTCAACAATTTATCAGTTGCGTATAACATCCAGTGCTCATCAAATCATGTGCCCTACTTAATGCCTATCACCCAAATTCCCCCCCACCCATCTCCCCTCCACTAACCCTCAGTTTGTTTCCTACAGTGAAGAGTTTCTCATGTTTTTTCTCCCTCCTTGATGATTTCCCATTCAGTTTTCCCTCCCTTCCCTAAGGTTGATACTGTTAATGTCTTGTTTAAAAATGTTTTTCTACCTCCCATCATAAAAAAAATTTTTTTTAAAAGATTATCTTTTAATTTCCTCTTAAAAGTTTTAAACTTTTGCATTTTTCATATTTAAATCACAAGCTACTGAAATCAATTTTGGTGTATCATGTGAGGTATGGATTCAATTTTTTTGCTATTTTTAACCAACTTCCCCATGTTATTTATTTATTTTTAAAAAATATTTTATTTATTGGGACGCCTGCATGGCTCAGTTGGTTAAGCGGCTGCCTTCGGCTCAGGTCATGATCCCAGCATCCTGGGATCGAGTCCCACATCGGGCTCCTTGCTCGGCAGGGAGCCTGCTTCTCCCTCTGCCTCTGCCTGCCACTCTGTCTGCCTGTGCTCGCTCTCTCTCTCTCTAACAAATAAATAAATAAATAAAATCTTTAAAAAAATATTTTATTTATTTGACAGAGAGAGATTATAAGTAGACAGAGAGACAGACAGAGGGGGAGGGGGAGGTGGGCTCCCTGCTGAGCAGAGAGCCCAATGCTGGGCTGGATCCCAGGGCCTTGAGATCATGACCTGAGCTGAAGGCAGAGGCTTAACCCACTGAGCCACCCAGGTGCCTCCCCATGTCATTTATGTAACCATTTATCCTTTTACCACTACACTACAGTACTACCTCTATCATATATAAAGTTTCTATAAACACATAGATTAATTTCTGAACTTCCTGCTCAGTTCCATTTGTCTGTTTATCTATCTCTGAACCAATACTGTTTACTAGGTACCATAGCTTTCTAATAAGTCTTGTTATATGGTAAAGTAAGTTCTTTCTAGTTCTTTTCTTTAAAATAATCCTGGCCTTTCTTGGTCCTTTATTCTTCCATATTAATTTTAAAATCAGCCTCCAAAGTCCCATGAAAATACAGTTGAAATCTTGGTTGGAATTGCATTGAAATTATTGATTAATATGGGGAGTAGATAACTAAAATATTGAGTGTGCCTATCTGTTGATATAATTTTTCTCTCCATTTACTTAGACCTTTATTATCTTTCAATAATTTAAAAAATTTGGCATAGAAGTTTTGTACAACTTCTGTTAGATTTATCCCTTCCAAGGAGCTTTATATTTTTATTGGTAATATTGATAGTCCTTTTTTGGAAATTACCCTTTCTGACTCTTTATTGCTGATATGTAAGAATGCAGCTGATTTTTGTGTGCTGCCCATATGTCCAGAAACCTTGCTGAACCTCTCCTTTATTTATTTATTTATTTATTTATTTTTAAAGATTTCATTTATTTATTTGTCAGAGAGAGAGAGAGAGCATATGAGCACAGGCAGACAGAGTGGCAGGCAGAGGCAGAGGGAGAAGCAGGCTCCCTGCCGAGCAAGGAGCCCGATGCGGGACTCGATCCCAGGACGCTGGGATCATGACCTGAGCCGAAGGCAGCTGCTTAACCAACTGAGCCACCCAGGCATCCCTCCTTTATTTATTTTAATAATATATCAGACTAGTAACATTTAAAAGTATGAATAAATTTAATACTATTTCTGAGTACAAAAGTAATACATAGTCACTCTAAAAAAAACTGGAGGTGTCAGAGAAAATCCCTGTAAGCATTTTGCTTTATTTAGTTATTTCATTTTGTTGTCTCTTTACCTTCCTCCCTTTAAAAAAACTTTTATAATAGAAAATTTCCCACATACACCAAAGTAGACAGAAAACTATAATAAACCTCCATGTTGTAATCTCCCAGTTTTCATAATTACCAACTCATGGCTAATCTTTTAGCATATTACCTTCTACTACTCCTTTCTCTCCCTCCCAGATAATTTTGAAACAAATTTCAAACATCACATAGTTATATCTGTAAATACCTCAGAATACAGGTCTAAAAGAGTGGTCTCCATATCAGCAGCTTTGGCATCACCAGGGAACTAGTCAGAAATGCAGATTCTCAGGCTCTACCAAAGTTCTACCAGATCAGAAACTCTGGGAGTAGGGACTAAGCAATCTGTTTTTATTATTTTTATTTTTATTTTTTTTTAGAACTGAAAGATCTCACATTTATTACTGAACCAACCTACTGGTGCAGAGGCATAGTAACAGAAAAATCATTTCCCTGATAAAAACATGTCTATTGGCCAGGAAGGAAGGATATTTACAGAGTGCTGGACGGCACACATGGTCTTGACACAGCTTAATTAAATATATGGTGCCAATTAGGTGCGTCATCTCATGACGTGTGATGCCTTGTAGACCCAGCTTCGTTCTCCTCCAGTGCCTCCTCTTGGAGTTTACCTGATTTTATTACCAATTATCATCTGAATGCACTGGAGGATGGAATGATTCTGCTTTTGTGTCTTGGCCAGGAATCACTTCATTCTGAAAGTCTTGTAAGAAGACTTGGCCAGAAACAAGTCAGCCACACACAGCAGGATGGTGGCGAAAAAGCAGCAATCTGTTTTTAAATTACCCTCTCATTTATGCTGATGTTTAAGAAACTCTCTACTAAAACATAAGAACACCTAAAAAAATCACCTCAATATTATGGACATGCTTAAATAACAATTCCTTTATATCATCAGTCAGTGTTCAAGTTTCTCTAGAAATTTAGTTTGTTTGATTTGAATTTTTGATAAGAATAATTTATAGGGGCGCCTGGGTAGCTTAGTTGGTTAAGCAGCTGACTTCAGCTCAGGTCATGATCACAGGGTCCTGGGATCGAGCCCCGTATCGGGCTCCCTGCTCAGCGGAGAGCCTGCTTCTCCCTCTCCCTCTTTCTGCTGCTCTGCCTACTTGTGCCCGCTCTCGCTCACGTGCGCGCTCTCTCTCTCTGTCAAATAAATAAATAAAATCTTTTTTAAAAAGAATAATTTATAGGTAGGTGGTGTACTTCCATCATGAGGCTCACAATATCTGATTTTCTTGCTTTTCATGCAGTTAGCAGATACTGATGGTCACTTTCCAGATTCATTATATCATTAGGGTCACAAAATAGTCATATTCCAACTCTGTTGTTCCTTCCTCATTTATTGCTGGAATACTGGGTGGCTCAGGTGGTTAAGCAGCTACCTTCGGCTCAGGTCATGATCCCAGCGTCCTGGGATCGAGTCCCACATCGGGCTCCTTGCTTGGCAGGGAGCCTGCTTCTCCCTCTGCCTCTGCCTGCCACTCTGTCTGCCTGTGCTCATTCTCTCTCTCTCTAACAAATAAATAAAAAAATAAATAAAATCCTTATTGCTGGAATACTTCTAAAAACAGAAATTTTCCTTCTTCAACTATCTGTTTACTTTGCCATATAGTGCATATAGGAAAAGCAAGATAAATGCTTGGTTCTTTCCCTTTATTTTTCAGCTTTTAAAATAATAAGTTGATTTTTTGGCATAAATTTAAACAAATTTGATGTGCTTTAATTATTGTTATTATTCTTATTGACGTCTCCTTTCTTTCTTATAATTGAGTTTTTACTTATATCAAAGCTATATTTGCACAGAATACAAAAGTCAAATCATTTCCCCATTTCCCCTTCCAGTGGCAACAATTTTTTAAATTATTTTAGCTAACTAATTTGATATCTTTAAATAACTTGCTTTTTGCTTTCTTTGTTTTCAGTTTTTAGCATTATCTATTAACTTTCCATTATCCAAGAGGAGGATTTAGCTCGCTCTCACCCTTCTAGTACCCACCACATACACGTACCCATCATCTACCATCTTCATATATGAACAGCATAATTATGGTGAGTTTAATATTAAGTGTTTTCCTTGACTATATAAATACTGTTCACAACTGAGCCCCATACAATACTATGGTTATTTTTCCATTTTTGCACAACTTTTAATTTTACCCAGAGTTAATGATTGCTACTCTTTGTTTTCTCATTTTTCTACATTCTTACTACAACTCAAAATGGAACTCTCCATTAGTTGTCAAAATCTCCTCTTAACACTTTTGATAATCCAGTGTTCTCTCCATTTCAACATTTTAAATAACCCTCTCTAAAATCTTCCAACCACCTCCAATTCCTAGAGCTGGGTATCTCCTCTTGGTGCACGATTGTTATTCTATGATTTCCTCTCACCCTTTAGCCTGTGAATTTCTTAGCTTCTTTAGTTGCATCCACTGTTTCCTAGTTTCCTTGTCTCCCTTCTCTTGATTTATTCCCTATATTGATGAAGCTCATCCTCTAATAGGTTCCTAGGAAAGGACATAAAAGAGGTACATTTGGGGACTTTTCTTATACAAAAATATCTTCATTCTATTCCGATACTTCATTGCTAATTAAATAGAATTCTAGTTTAGGAATAATTTTCCTTTAGAATGTTGGAGGTATTTCCTCTTTGCCTTCTAGCTACTGGGCTGTTTTTGAGAGGTCTGAAGTCATTCTAATCTCTGGCCTTTTGAATATGAACAGTTTATTCTCTCTGGAAGCAAGTAGGATCATCTCTGTCCTTAAGGTTCTGAAAATCAGTTATGATATGCCTCGATGTAGGTCTATCTTTTATAAATTTTGCTAGGCACTTGATAAGCCTTTTAAACTTAAAGCCCATGTCCTTCAGTTATAGGACATTTTATTACTAGTTCTTTAATAATCTCTTCCTGTCCATTTTCTTTGTGCCATTTTTTTCTGTGATTTTCATTAATTGGATTTTGGACCATCTGGATTTGTCCTTTAATTTTCTTATCTTTTCCATACTATCTCTTTGTCTTCTTCCTCTACTTTCTGGAAGATTTTTTCAACATTATATTACAAACTTTTAAATTTTCCTATCATAATTTTCATTCCTGAAATACTTTTTTGTTCTCTGAATGTTCCTTTTACTAGCACCCCCTTATTACTTCATGGATGTGATATTTTCTTCTCTCTGAAAATACTAATGAAATTATCCTCTTTAGAAAAGTTACCTTCTTGCAAATTCAGTTTCGCCCCCCACACTCCTTTTTCTGTTTGTATGTTTGTTTTGTTTTATTTGACCTCTGTCTTTCAGGTTAGAGGCTTTGGTTTGTTCATACTTGATGAGAAATTCTATGGGAGTAGGTATTCTCTGTTGAGAATGGGTGACATGGTAATGTGATAACATGACTGGCATATTCCCTTGGGTAACATCTGATATGTACATCCACAAAGAAGGATTATCCAATAACCTGCCTAGAAGGCACAAGTCTGACTGCCATTTCTTGCTACAGGGTCTGAGTGGAATATGAGGGCTGAGAGAAGTGGCATATTAAATTCAGTATATGGATGTTTACATATTCCCTTATTTTTCATACAGTACTCCTGACCTCAACAATACTTGGTTTTCCCCATCCAGAAGTGGCCTATCCTATCCTCTTCAAAGACCAACCCCTAGTTGCTGCGATAATGAAGACAGGGCAATTGAGTGTAGTACATAGTGAAGGGGATGTGGACTCAAAATGCTTCATAAAATGGATTTCTCCCAGTCTTTTTGCAGTTAGTCCCACCTACGCCCCAACTTTCAGGATTAGCTGTTATCACCAGTTGCTAAGCTTTTCAAGGTGCTGATAGATAAATCATTTTGGTTCTCAGCTTTCCCTGCTGCCAGTTTAGGATTATTTCTCAGGTCTTCTAGGTCATGTACTGCTTTCCAGTTTCCAAATTTTGTTGCTGTAGGGGTGCCTGGGTGGGTCAGTGGGTTAAGCCTCTGCCTTCGGCTCAAGTCATGATCTCAGGGTCCTGGGATCGAGCCCCGAATCGGGCTCTCTGCTCAGCGGGGAGCCTGCTTCCCTTCTCTCTTTGCCTGCTGCTCTGCCTACTTGTGATCTCTCTCTCTCTGTCAAATTAAAAAAAAAATCTTCAAATTTTGTTGCTGTTGTCTTATCTCCTATTGAACTTATCCTTTCCAGTTTCTTTCTTTAAAAAAATTATCTTTCCTGTTGTTTCAGTGAAGCTTTGTGAAAGAACAAAAGGAAGGTCCTACATTACCAGATTCACAATTCCTTCTGAAGTAGAAACTCTTTGTTGTCATAAGAAAATAGTTCAGTCATTGTTCTTCAAGAAATAAAAACATATCCCCATTTCACAGATAAAATATTTTAGGGACAGAGAGGCCAAGTTCTTTTTCCAAGATGACAGAGTTGGAAATAGGGCAATGGCTCAGTGCATTTGTGTTGAAGAAAAAAACAGGCTGTAACATTATGCAATTGCCACATTCCTGACATGAGTTAGTCTATCCTGCTTGCTCATTGCATTGCAGTTGACCTCGACCAATGTCACAGCCAAGCAATAAAAGCCAGCGCTAGTTGCTGAATACAAAATGACCAGGCTAAACATTCACACATTACTCTCTTCAGCAAAAAATGGAACTAAAGTGACCTAGTATTTTTCATGATAATGACTGTAATTAACTAACCAAGCTGAACGAGCCTTGGAATTCATCTGAGAAAAGACTACCATTGCCAGCTTTCAGAAACTGGAGGCATGACAAATATGTGAGTTGGGTCTTTCAGAGAAAGGAAAAAAGCTGAGGCCATCTAAAATTTAATTTAGTACCTGAAACTAGGTCTCCAAATGAAAATGATGCTTTACCCTTTAGAAGCAGAGTTTTCTAGATCCTTAGGCCTCCTGAAGCGATTTACTGCATAGATTTCTCTTAGGTCAGCAGGATGGTTATTCCAGATTTAAGCCAAGAACATTTCACAGTCAATTTTTGCTCAGATTCATTATTCTTACAGCTAGCTGTTGGGCTTATATTGCGTCACTAAAAGATAATATTGCCAACAGATAATGTTATAATCTGTTGATGAAATTATTCATTATTTTTCCTGCCATTTTTTAATTTATATGGGATATAAACTGCATATCCCCTATTAAAATGTTTCAAACGTGCTGATGTTCTGTACACCTCAATTGTGTTCTCTTAACTGTAACGGTGAAATGAACCTATTCCAAAAACCTAGTGTTACTCTATTAGGATGCCTCTGAATTAATTATACTTCCTATTAGAGCAGTTCTATTCTAAAATGCATTAAATTTTATTTCCAGACATTTATATTGAAACTGGTCACTGTTGCCGGTTTGTGGTTTTGCTCTCAGGAAGCAGGCTGCTATATTTAAATGAATCAATAAGGAATAGATACAGTTGAAAAATAGTTTATGACTTTGTATTTTTAGAATAAAGATGTGGAAAGAAAAGTCCTCATATCAGGGAGATCATGTGATAGGTGGTAGGAAAAGAAAAAATGAAACAAGATGGGATCGGGAGGGAGACAAACCAAAAGAGACTCTTAATGTCATAAAACAAACTA
>RCUC01041282.1:0-30865 GCA_003697995.1 Taxidea taxus jeffersonii | reverse complement strand
TCCAGACTGAGCTAGACGACTTCTGAGTCCTTTTTTTTTCTGCAGTGTGGTTTTCCCTGCTGCTGTTTCAGTCGGTAGGGTCTCTTCTAAAGCTTTCTTGCCCCACCTAATGGGCAAGGAAGGGAATCGAGCTGTCTGTCGTTGAACGCTGCCTGGAAACCAGCTGAGCTTCAGCAGCCTCACAGAACTTAGCACAAAACAAGATGCTGAAGAGAATGAGACATGGAGATTTATAGTTATGGCTTCAACACACTTCCAGAGCTTGTATAGCTAAACCATGTTTTAGAGAGTTAATTAATAAGTTGGCATCCTTTCTTTTCTTAGCTGTGCTAATTGCTACATGTGTAATCTCTGCTGACAGCTGTTGCTGTAGTCAGTCTCCAGGGCCTCAGATGCTCATTTTTAGAAGTTATTTATGCAAATTGGAAATGACTTTTCTTCTCCTTTAAGAGTAACGTATGCTCGATGGGGGGAAAATCCTAGAAATTATGGGAAAGCATAAAGAAAAAAATTAAAATTATTTGTACTCCCACCACTCAGTGATATCCACAGTCAACAGTTTGGTCTCAGTATTTTTTGGATTTTGGCACATAGATACCCACTCTGCGCACACACACCTGCCTGTGCACACACATGCACACCCATATACACCACAGTTTTCTACTGTTTCCCTTTCTCTCTCTCTCTCTCTATATATATATATAAACTCATATGCAGAAGTGCTTACATTTTTCTACCTCTGATAGACACATACACTTTTGTTACAAAAATTAGATAGTAGTAAACTTACCATTTTTTATTTTGCTTTTGTCACTTAATTTACAGTGAATATCTTTTTCTTTTCAGCCTAAACTCTATAGCATAATGGTTAATTGCTACATAGTAATCCTTTTATAGCTATACTTTAAACTTTTTTTTATCATGAACTTGTAGTTGTACATAATTTTTCAGCATTATAAACAGTGTTTATGAACACAGATTTTTGTATACCTGCGTTAAGTATTCCATTAGCATTAATTCCTAGAAGTGGAATTGTTGAGTCCAGGCGTTCAGGTTGTGAAAAATGTTTCTATTAAAGCAATACAGGCAGGCACACTGGGGTCAGCAGAATTACGCCATCCCATCCAAGATGTCTGCGTCCTCATGCCTGAAGCCTGTGACCCTGTGACCTTACCTTACTTGACAAAAAGAATTTTGCAGATGTAATTAAGTTTATGATCTCAAGATAGGGAGATTATTCTGGATTTTCCAGGTTGGCCCAACATAATCCCAAGGGTTCTTATTAGAGAAACAGGGAGACATGTGGGTCACAGAAGGAGATGTGAGGATGTAAGCAGAGAGCAGAGTGCCTTGAGTGCCCATGGAAGCCCTGGGATGCAAGTGGCCGCTAGCCTCTGGCAGCAAAATCAAGAGTCCTGGGAGGAATGCAGCCCTACGGGCACCTTGATTTCACCCCAGGGAGACCCATTTCAGACCTGTGACTTCCAGAGCTGTAAGAGGATAAATTGCATTGTTTCAAGCCACTAAACTTGTGGTAATTTGTTCCAGCAGTGACGGGAAACTGCCCCACGAGTACAGCTTTGCCAATAGTCCTAAATGAGGCTTGTCTCTCTATGCAGTGGTCCCCTGCCTCGCTCCTTTGTGTCTTCAGTTCCACTCCCCAGGGGGAGCCACTTTCAACTCTTATACCTCTTTCTTCTGGCTTTACCTATGTCTAAATAATGTGCCTGTTCTGCTGTTTCTCAATTTACTGATTTTATCCACTATTTATTGAGTTATTGAGTTCCTCTTAAAGTCAATGAGGATTTAGCTCACCTATATTACTACCCCAACTTCCAACCCCAAAGTCTTCCCATATATTATGGTCATACCCCTCTGGATCATCCAGGATAATCTCCCTATCCCAAGGTTGGCTGATGGGCAACCTTAATTCCATCGGCAAACTTAATTCCTCTTTTCCACATAACCTAATATATTCACAGGTTCTGAGGATTGGGACCTGGCTATATTGGGGGGGGCATTATTGTGCCCACCACATCCTCCATCAAATCTGCCAGAGCTCACCGATAACCTGTTCCACACACTTGGTTAAGTCTGACCCCCCTCCTAGAGCTCTCCATGCTGGGTGAGCTGAACCGATTGCCCTCTGGTCATGCTATGGAGTCATCCAGGCATTGTTTTTTCTCTCTGCTCTCTTGCATGGCATCCTGTGTTTCCTGGCTCTCGTGTCTTCTGCATTCTTAGTGTGCTCCTTTCTTTCTCGAAGGTCATCCTCCCGATGTTTCTGAAGACAGTATGTGAGAGGTATGAACTAGAATCCTTACATGTCTGAAAGCATCACTCTTCTGCCTTCATATTTGATTGAAGGCTTGGTTGAGTATAGATTTCCAGGTCGAGGATCATTTACTCCCACAATTTTGAAGGCATTGCTCCATTGTTTTCCAACTTCTAGAAACCTTACCAAGAAGCCTGATACTATTCTGATTCCCAGTCCTGTTGCTATACAGTTTGGTTGTTCTCTCTGGAAGCTTTTGGGATTTGTCACTGGTGATCTGGAGGTCATGATAATATGCCTTGGTGTGAGTCTTTTTTCATTCATTGTCCTGGGCACTTGGTGAGCCCTTTCCATGTGGAGACCATTGTCCTTCAATTTAGGGTCATTTTTTGTATTATTATTAATTTGATAATTCCAGTCCTTCCATTTCTTTGTTTCCTTTTTTTCTGGACTGTCTATAGGTTGGATATTGGACCTTCTGGAATGATCTATATTTCCTATCCTTTCTGTTCTGTTTTCCATCTCACCTTTATTCTACTTTCTGACAGATTGCCTTGACTTTATATGACACCTCGTTTATTCAGTTTTTAAAATTTCAGCTCTCATATTTCCAATTTCAAAAATATTTCTCATCTTTTGATTGTAACAATGTTGCCTCCTTTTCCTCCTTCTCCCTTTCTCCCTCTCTCGCTCCCTTTCTTTCTCTCTTTATTCATGTCCTGTCCTTGTTTCATGGATGCAGTATGTTTTCTTCCTGCTATGAGACTCTTTTACCGGTGTGGGTGTCAATGTTGGAGTCTCCGTTTGTTCTCCTTTTGTTTCCTTAGTTCCTTGTTTATCTCTTGTCTTCACAATAGAAATGTTCCTCAGATGTCTGGTGATCTTTTATTGATATTGAACACTGAAGCTCTTAAACCTTTTGGCCATGCTGTGAGCCTGGCAGTGGCTCCAATGAAGGGTGACAGAGCATGGCATCAGCTTGGGTCTGGTAGGAAACACATGCTGCACTTAAACTGGGCCATTGAGAAGGGCTTAATAAAGGATAATTTATGAAGATGTGGGCAGGCTTTAGGGGAAACAGCAAAGAATAGTTCAGTGTGACAGGTAGCAGTAATGGAGAGCTTTTACTACACGAGGCCCAAGGGCAAAAGGAAGGTGTCATTTGCACTTCAGTAAGGATCTCCATATGGAAAGGGGTAACTGACCAGACACAGCAGGGAGGGAGTGAAGGAAATATGTACCCTGACTTGTCTCTCCTGCCACCCATCTCTGCCAGTGCTGTCCACTGAAGGAACTTGACAAGAAGTCATCCATACTTGGAGCACTCAGAGCAGGCTGGAGAAAGATCAAGGACGGAGAAGGAAGACCTCCAGCATAGGCTGTATCAATCTGGGTCTGGTCTGAGAAATAGAAGCCACTCTGCATGTTTCAGACATAAAAATTTGAATGTAGATGTAGGGGCTCATGCAGAGGTTGGAAGAGCTAGAGACAGTGGTGAGGTGCAGGTTAGGGACACTACCCAAAAGCTGAGGGGAGCTGACACGGAATGCCGAGGCCCAAAGCTTCCAAACCTGGCGTAGAAGCTGCAGCAATTCTCAAGAATCTCTGAGACGGTCCCATCCCAGTTTACAGTGGTGAAGTATTCCCAAAAGCTTAATGGGAAGCCTCTGCAAATCTCATCTGCCCAGGGGTCTGGTTTCCACAACCTCCAGGGAACTAGCGTTTCCTTCCAGTTTCTCCCACATCTGCATCTAGGGCTCTTTACTCTAGCCCTCATTGGTTTTTCTGCAGGCGGAGCTTCCCATCCCCTGTCAGTGGCAGGGAGGGCAGGCAGGGAGGAGGGCCAGGCTTGGTCATTAGGGTTCCATCAACTGGATCCTCTTGGGTTTAATGTGTGGTGCAGCGGGGTTAGCAAGGGACCCAGGGTCCAGCCACTCAGCGTACAGACAGCAACACTGTCCTCGATTGCAGCTCTGAGTCTCAACTGGGTTTTGCATAGCCAGGGGTTTCCTTCCTGAGGTCTGCTGCACACTCCCCAGGATGATTTCTTGCTAAGCCTGTTACCCCTCCGGGGCTGCTGTTTTAACCCTGGCAGTGCCTTGAAATAAATGCCTAGTCCTGTGATGTTTCCTTTGCTGTTCTCCTTGTTACTATGGGTGGATTCCCTCTTTATTCCTTTATCATCATTTACTGGGATTTGAGAGCAAAAGATGGTAACACAAGTGGCTAGTGTGCCAGGATTAACTAGAAGTGTGTATTTCTTTTTTTTTTAAAAGATTTTATTTATTTATTTGACAGTCAGAGATCACAAGTAGACAAGAGAGGCAGAGAGAGAGAGGAGGAAGCAGGCTGTCCGCAGAGCAGAGAGCCCGATATGGGGCTCGATCCCAGGACCCTGGGATCATGACCCGAGCCGAAGGCAGCGGCTTTAACCCACTGAGCCACCCAGGCGCCCCAGAAGTGTGTATTTCTTAAGATTTTGTTACAAATCGTCAAATTAGATGTTCACTTTTAAGTCTTGTAGTAATAATTTTTAAATTTTAAGATAAAAACATTAGTTCAATTATAGTTATTATTTATTATAAGATAGTCAAATAAGGAAAATGTTAAATAATAAAGGTATAACAATCTTTATTATTATTATTATTATTTAAAGATTTTATTTATTTATTTGTCAGAGAGAGAGAGAGCATATGAGCACAGGCAGACAGAGTGGCAGGCAGAGGCAGAGGGAGAAGCAGGCTCCCTGCCGAGCAAGGAGCCCGATGCGGGACTCGATCCCAGGATGCTGGGATCATGACCTGAGCCGAAGGCAGCCGCTTAACCAACTGAGCCACCCAGGCGTCCCCAATCTTTATTATTTTTTAAAGATTTATTTATTTAATTATTTATTTAGAGAACAGGAGCAGGGGGAGGGCCAGAGGGAGAAGGAGAGAGAGAATCCCAAGCAAACTCTGAGTTGAGCTCAGGGCTCGATGTGGGGCTTGATTTCATGACCCCGAGATCATGATCTGAGCTGAAATCAAGAGTTGGAAGCTTAACTTACTGAGCCACTCAGGCACCCTTAACAACCTTTAAAAGCAACCTTTAAACTGAGGGGGGTGGAGGGGGAGGGGGGTTGGGAGAGGGTGGTGGGGTTACATTATATGTTTAAATTAAAAAGCTTAAAGAAGGGCGCCTGGGTGGCTCAGTGGGTTAAAGCCTCTGCCTTCAGCTCAGGTCCTGATCCCAAAGTCCTGGGATCGAGCCCCGCATCGGGCTCTCTGCTCAGCAGGGAGCCTGCTTCCCTTCCTCTCTCTCTGCCTGCCTCTCTGCCTACCTGTGATCTTTGTCGGTCAAATAAATAAATAAAATCTTTAAAAAAAAAAAAGCTTAAAAAAAAAAAAAAAAAATAGCAAAAAAAAAAAAAAGCAACCTTTTCCATTACTGAAATTATACTCATTAAAGAAAGTGTGGAACATTACCAGGCACAATCCTAAGTACTTTATAAATATTAGCCCCTCATAGCCTCATGCTAACCCATTTTACAGATGAGGAACCTGAGGCACAGAGAGGTTCAGAAACTTCCCAAGACTGCACACCTGCTAATTCTGGATAAAGCCTAAATTGTTCAGACCCAGGCCAATGGCTGCACCTCCTCCTCTATTGGCTCAGAAAATAGAAGGAAGAAGGATCAACTGTAGCCACATGACACCAAAATGACCTTTTAACCTTATGGAATATTTGCTTCCAAAGTTGTTAATGCATTTTCTAAGTTAGAAGACAATTGTAAGTCTAGGGTCTGGGTAGATAGGTACTCTGTGTTTTATCACTCAGTGTTATGTCATTAGTTTATATGCATATAAATTTTATTGCAAGGAAAACACTCACAAGGATCCTTTTAAATTTTATATTAAGGCCACTGAATAGCAATTCTAAACCAGGAAACAAATTGGGTTGCTTTGTTCAGCTGCAGACAACTCCGTAGTTCCTAATGGAATCACACATGGGTAACTTCACATTTGCCAGGCCTGCTTCTCTCTCTCCCACTAAGGGACATAGGGCATGACATTTGGCCTCTCTGAACTTGAGTCTCCTCACTTGTAAAATGGGGATAATAACATCTCACGTGGCTGTCGTGAGAATTTAAAGGAAGAGAGGAGAGTGTCACAGCCCCCTGCTCCTCCATAAATGGTAGGGATTATTATCTTAAGATCACACTCCCTGCCCAGAGACATTTTCAAAAGATAGGCAACACTCTGGGTTTTTATGTAGGGTTGAACTATTTTACTCCTTTATCTGGGCACTGAGAGAAGACCTAGTCTGTATCTAATCGGCTACTTGTGTGGCATTTACAGTTAGGAGAGACTGATGTATGTATAAAACTTTTCAGAAAATGTTATTGTGAACACATGCCAAAGTTTCAAGATTCCCTCTTGGCCGGGACATTTTCTGGGAAGTGACTGGGTCGATGATCGTCGTTAGACTTGACACAAGGAAAAATAATGTCGGGCTAAAGAAGGTCGGCGGAGAAGGTGGGTGGGTGGGGAGGTGGCTAGTTTTTCCCCAGAAAGAGCTTAATCTCATTAAAGAGTGTAAGAGAAGTCCTTAAGCATTTTTATCAGGAATTCTAATTTTTTTCCCAGAAGGTTATGAAACACATTCTCAAAAAGTTTTGTTCCAGACAGGTTTAATATTTCACAGTCGAATTTATGAGAAAAAGAAAAGGCAATTTGGGAATCCTCCAAGAAAAAAGTCCTGTCTCCCCAAGGTTCTCAGTTTCCATCTTTAGAGCATAAAAAAGGAGTTACCAGCTCAAAAAATACATATATAATTATAGTATGTGGAAATTGTCATGTATCTTAGTATCATTACACATTTAACAAATCCCTGAACAAAGATTCCAACAGAAGCTAACTGTGATCAACTATCTCTGCAGTAATTGACAACCGCGAAAGTATAGAAGACTTCCACCTTCTACAGTGTATCTTTGTTCTATTTAAAAAATTTTGGGGCGCCTGGGTGGCTCAGTGGGTTAAGCCTCTGCCTTCTGCTCAGGTCATGATCCCAGGGTCCTGGGATCGAGCCCCGCATTGGGCTCTCTGCTCGGCAGGGAGCCTGCTTCCCCCTCTCTCTCTGCCTGCCTCTCTGCCTACTCCTGCTCTCTGTCTGTCAAATAAATAAATAAAATCTTTTTAAAAAATAAAAAAAATTTTTGATAATAAGCACGTATTACTTTTGTAATGATAAACACCAGATCAGTTTTTGCCAGCTTCGAGGTGTGGTCACTGGTAACTCCCTTGAGCCCTTTCTCATTGCGAAGCATCAAGCAGGTCATCAGAAGAGCAAACCTGTCACCTGGGCTCCAGGGAGCTGAGGTTCTCAGCCTTGCGCTGCCTCAGAATCCCCTGGAGGGATTCTGCTCACCAGGGTGCACCCCCTGAGCTCCTGATTCAGAAGGTGTGGGATAGGGTCGGTAACTCGCGTCACTAACGGGTTCCCACGTGCTGTTGCAGCTGTCGCTGCCCATCTGGGGACCACACTTTAAGAACTGCTGTGGTCCAGGAAAGACAATTTCCACAGGGCAATCAAAGCCAAACAAAGCGGAACTTCATTCACTTCTCGCTTTTGCCTCCGGCTGGCCTGTAATTATTTTTGAGAAGAGGAGCTTGATTTGACTCGCTTTTATTTAATAAGAAGTTGTGCTGGGAAAGAGTTGTGCCTCATCTTATTAAATGAGCGCTTGTTTTAGAGACTAAGTCCTGTGGCCTCTGGGGCTTGAGGACTGATCTGGGGTTGGCCGTGTGCACTGGGGGCTTCACAACCTGGCAGGTGGCTGTGGCTCATTACCCTCCGCCCAGGCCGCTGGCTGTGGTTTCTCTGAACCCTGAACGGAGGACATCACCGGTGATGGGGGAGCTATTATTGCAATGCTGAGGGCCTGTTTGGGAAGCAGTGTGGTGGAGTAGGCAAAACTGGGAAAACATCCTCACTAGGTCCCATGCTACCCACCGATTATGAATGGAGTCATTCTCTTTTTTTTTATGGTGGGAAAATACACATAACATAAAATTTACCATTGTAATCATTTTTAAGTGTATGGTCCAGTGGCATTAAATATATTCACATTGTTCCGTTCATCTCCAGAACTTTTTCATCTTGCTAAATTGAATCTCTGTGCCCATTATCACTCTTTCTTAAATATATAACCACCTTTGAGATACAATTCACATGCCATAAAATCGACCCATTTTAAAGAATATAATACAATGGTTTTTAAGTATATCCTCAGAGTTTTGCAACTATCACTGCAATACATTCTTAAACACTTCTGTCACCCCTAAAAGCAAGCTCGGACCCGTTAGCAGTCACTCCCCAATTCCTCTAGCCCTGGGCTCCAGCCCCTCATCTACTTTCTGTCTCTACAGATTCGACTATTCTGGGTGTTTCAGGTAAATGGAATCATACGATATGTGTCCTTTGACGCTGACTTCTTTCGCTCAGCCCCGTGTTTTCAGGGGCCATATCCATACCATAGCACAGATACACTTCATTCCCTCTTGCATTCACTTTTAATAAGATGCAAATTTGAACTCATTATCTCCTCCCGGCCTGCAACGACTTCCTTCTTCACTTGGTTGATGTTTCCAGCTACTCAGCTTCCAAACCAGCCAACGAAATATTTCTTTCAAATCCTCCATCTGTGCTCCCTACCCTGTCCCTAAACCGACTGCCTCATCAGATCTGACAAAGTTCAGACATGACTCTAGAATGCTAACGCCTCTGCTTTGTCAGTGTCATTGCCATTGTATTTCTTGCCTTTAATGTCTCGGGCCTGTCCAAGGCCTCCCACCTGCAGACTCTCCATCCTCTGGTCCCACTTCTGTGGGCTCTCCAGTTACCTTCCTAAAATCAGTCTACTTGGAAACCCCTGCTCCTACCCATTGCTTTAGGGCCTGGCACAGAGACGACTTCAAACTGGATTTTCGGTTGTAGTCCTGCCCCTTCCACATAAGCTTCCTTGCAACATCATCTGTTCCTCAGAATCTGAGCATCCTCATGCGTTCCTCCTTCTGTCTCGAAGGCCGGCAAACATCTGTGCATCCTGGAGGTCAAGCTCCAATGGAAGCCAGGCCTGTGATGGAGCTTCCGGACTTCTCCTGAAAGCTCAGGGAAAAGAGAAATCACTTTTGTAAGGCAATCCCTACTTTTATTTTAGTTTTAGAAAATATTTTATTTGTTTATTTGAAAGAGAGCATGCACGAGAGTGTGCACTGTGCATGTGTGAGTGGGGCAAGGGACAGAGGAGGAAGGAGGGGGAGAGAGTCTCAAGCAGATGTTGTGCTGAGTGCAGAGCCCCACATGGGGCTCAATCTGACAACCTTGAGATCATGACCTAAGCTGAAACCAAGACTTGGACATCTATAAGCCACCCAGGTACCCCTAGCAGTTCCTACTTTGAAATCTTCATTATGGTTAAGATCAAAAGCCCTCAACTGGGGACCTGGATGGCTCTGTTGGTGGGGCGTCGGCCCTCAGCTTGGGTTGTGATCCCTGGATCCTGGGATCCAGTCCCTTGCGGGGAGTCCTGCTTGGCAGGGAGTCTGCTTCTGTCCCTCCTTCCCATTTATGCTCTCTCTCGCTATTGCTATCTCTGTCTCTCTCAAATAAATAAATAAAATATTCTTTAAAAATTTTTATTTATTTGACAGACAGAGATCACAAGTAGACAGAGAGAGAGAGAGAGAGAGAGAGAGAGAGAGAGGAGGAAGCAGGCCCCCCACTGAGCAGAGAGCCATGTGGGGCCTGATCCCAGGACCCTGGGACCATGACCCGAGCGGAAGGCAGAGGCCTCAACCCACTGAGCCACCCAGGTGCCCCAATAAATAAAATATTTTTAAAAAGCCCTCAATCATCAGTCAACTCCCTTTTTAAAAAACTGGCTGGTTAGGATGGTTTATTCCTATGCTAAATGCCAATTATTCTATTTAAAGTTGTTCATATATATTTATATAATGAACATATGAACATAATGAACATATATATTTATTAAATGCATATTTCACACATATGATCTGAAATTAATGTCTACTGCTTTTGGAACTTTTTTTGGAATATCACTTCATGCATTTTTTGTAATAATATCCTTCTTTACACATGACCCATTGTAATGGTGGGGGGGCAGGTAGAGTGGGTAGAAAACAGTACAAACTATATTTCTTGCTTATCTCCTAGGACTACTCTCCCAGTTTACTATATTCTTAGATAAAGACTACTGTGAAAAAGGATGGAAAAATGTTTGAGGCAAGTTAGCCTATATCCTGCGGCTCTTTTTGTGTGGTTTATTTTATTTTTTAAAAAAGATTTTATTTATTTATTTGACAGACAGAGACCACAAGTAGGCAGAGAGGCAGGCAGAGAGAGAGGAGGAAGCAGGCTCCCCATTGAGCAGAGAGCCCGATGCGGGGCTCGATCCCAGGACCCGGGAATCATGACCTGATCCAAACCCAGGCTTTAACCCACTGAGCCACCCAGACGCCCCTTTTTGCGTGTTTTAAAATGCAAGTTCCAGGGTGCCCTGGATGTTATTTCCATAGCTTTTGATGTGATCTGGACATTTTTTTTTTTTTTAGATTTTATCCATTTATTTGACAGACAGAGATCACAAGTAGGCAGAGAGGCAGGCAGAGAGAGGAGGAAGCAGGCACCTCACCGAGCAGAGAGCCCGATGCGGGCCTCTATCCCAGGACCCCGGGACCATGACCTGAGTGGAAGGCAGAGGCCTTAACCCACTGAGCCACCCAGGTGCCCCGCCATCAGGTGCCCTGCCATCAGTCTTTCTTTTGTGATAAAATGACAAAGTTATTGGGGCATCTGGGGGACCTAGCCAGTTGAACGTTGGACTCTTGATTTTGGCTCAGGTCATGACCTCAGGGTCTTGGGCTGGAGCCCCAAGTAAGTCTCTGTGCAGTGGGAAGTCAGCTGGAGATTCTCTCACTCTGCCTCTCTCCCCTTCAAATCAATCAATCAATCTTTTTTTAAAATGACAAATTTATCCATGCAGGAAACATACCCAGATCAAGGAGTAGGGACACAGTTCTCTGATTCAAGAAGGAAAGGTATGACTTGAAATAGACCAGAGCCAAAACAAGACACAAAGTTCAGGTTGTCTATCCATGCAAAGCTAGGGGAAAAAGGTAAACAAGAAGACTGTCTTCCCCATGTAGGACAGAGAGATGAGTAAGAAAAAGCAGGACATGAGACACGCTGCTGATTTTTTTTTTTTTTTTGAGTCCTATATGATTCAGCCACCAGTTGGCTGGTTTAGTCATACTGGTCTCTGCAACATCCAGGTAAGCCATGGTGGGTCTCACTGATGCTGTTCAAAGACTTTGGGCCCATTGGTTTGAGAATGCATGGGGCAGCCAGCAGAGAATCCTCAGCACCGAGACGCTAGACCACCACAAGTCCAGCTCAGCTCTTCCTGGGTTGAAATGGGCCCAGTTGGGGCACTTGGGTGGCTCAGATGCTTAAGCATCTGCCTTTGGTTCAGGTCATCATCCCAGGGTCCTGGAATCAAGTCCCACATCGGGCTCCCTGCTCAGTGGAGATCCTGCTTCTCCCTCTCCTTCTGCTGCTCTCCCTGCTTGTGCTCTCTTGCTCTGCCAAATTAATAAATAAAATGTTAAAAAAAAAGAAAGAAACATGCCCAGTCATTTTCAGGGCTCCAAGTCTTCTTGAGAGATGGATAAGGTAGCCCAGTGATCATGGCCTTAGTGAAAAGAATTACTTCCAAATTTGGGCAGACCCCAGACTAGCTCTTCTGGGTGGGGTTCGAGAAAAAAAAAAGTCCTAGTAACAGTGGGCCTTAGCCAGGCTTTATGAGTTTCAGTGTTTGTCCTCTCTAAGATCCTATCACGAGGCCTTGTCTCTCTGATACGCCAAGGCATGTAATGAGTGAGGCACCCTGGATTCCGGAGCAGGTGTAACGAGTATTCATCTGTGCCTAAAACATTTCAAATTCTTAATTTCCATGTTCTTTAATACCTTCCTTGGGAGTCTGCCATCGATGTCACTACTACCTTCTCTGTAGCTCCATGGATGGGTCTTCTCCCCCTTGATTAGCCTGTTATTTAGATTGCTCTGACACACGAGAAAAGCATTTAGAAAGTTGATGTTACTGATCTCTTATTAGTGAGACCCTGACTGTGAGAGGGTTTTTTTAAGCTAATGAGACAATTATAAGAACATATTTCTGCAAAAATCTCAGGATGTAACCTATTTACCAGAGTTGCCCCAACATCATGGGTGAATTATGAGCACAGCCCTATAATGGGTAGGGGCCAGATTTTATTGGTCACCTCTGGGTCCACTAACCTTCAGCCTCCTCCGTTTTTCAGGGGCCAATGATTTGATTTCTTAATTGTTTTTATTTTCTCTCTTTTTGAATGTCTCCCATCTATTTCACTATCTCTTCCTACCACCAGATGGTGGAAAGGGAAAAGGAAATAAGCGGATGGTAAATGAACGTGGTGCTGGCTGGCAGAGTATTTACACCTTTGGCCAAAGGTGTAGTGGTGAATGGACCCAAAAAGGAGCTTGTGAGTTACCTATGAATTCCCTGTTTTCATTTCAGCGCTCATTCAAAGGTTGGCTGCCCAGGTCGGGGGAGCCAGTGTGGCACAGTACCTTGCTGGGGAGGGAGTCAGCCTTTGCCTCAGGAGATTCTTGGGAACATCAGAGCCTAGGAACACAGCTGAGCAACCCATCCCCTCCAGGCAGAGGCACGGGTTGCGGGTTAGGGGTCTCTGCGAGGGTAGGTGCAGGGCGATGTGCCCCACCATTCCCGCTGCGTCCTTTTCTCTTTCTGAATCTCCATTCCGCCGCCTCCTGCAAGCCGAACTCGCACTTGGCTGGCCTTTCCCACGCGGCACTGAATGGATGTAGCATTTCTCTTCCTCCATAGGGACCCCTTCTCCTGCCTTCCCAACAGCCTGCTCTGTGAAAGCTTATTTTGGGTTGCCCTGATCCCCGATCCCGGGGTTACCTGCCATCACCCTCAGCAGGTATTCATTCTCTCACCCACCCATGGTCTCCCACCCTCAACCCGCCCTCGACCTCTCGTCGCACTCTGGGGATCTGCCGCTTCCACCTCCTTTCCCACGTGCCCCTCCACTCGGACGCCCCCTCCCCCACGACCCCTGCTCCGGTCTCGAGGAGTCTCGCGGCATTTCCCGGGGCGTTAGCCGAGCCGCCGCGGGTGTGGGGCGGCCTCGCGGAGCTGGGTCCCTCCCCAGCGGGCGGTGAGTGGGGCGCGGGAGTGTCGAGCGCCGCAGCCTCGGGGACGCCCTGGGCGCCGGCCCCGCCCCCGCCCCGGACAGGCCCCGCCCGTCTCTGGCCCCGCCCCTCGTTGGCCCCGCCCCGCCTCGGCGGCCGCGCGTCCACGGCAGGCTGAGCCGCAGGCGCTTCGCGGCGGCGGCGGCGGCGAAGGGGGAGAGCGGGCTGTGCGGCCGCAGCTGCCGGGCGCTGGGCTGGGCGGCGCTTCTTCTTTTTTTTTTTTCGCAATTTCCACTCGCGGGGAGCAGGAAACCCGGCTCAGCCGGGCGCAGCGGGCCGCGATGCAGCAGCAGCAGCAGCAGCAGCAGGAATCACCACGGGGCAGCAGCGGCAGCAGCAACAGAGGCAGCAGCGGGCGGCGCTGAGCCGCCGCGGCCGCCGCTACTGAGGAGAAAGCCGGCCCAGTCGTCGCCGCGTCCCGGCCCCCGCGCCCGGATCCCCGCGCCCGGATCCCGGCGCCCGACCCCCGCGCCCGCCTCCGCCAACTTTCACGCTGCCTCGGCGGCCCGGCCCGGCTCGACGCCAATGGGTGAGTAGGGGACTGCTCGCGCCCCGACGCCCGGGTGTCCACCTCAGTGTGCGGGCGGCGCGCCTGTCCCGGGACCGAGGAGTCGGGAGGACGCTCCGGGGGCAGGGCCCTGGCGGTGGACACCGCGGTGGGCACCCTGCTTGCCTCGCGCACCCCCATTCACTCCTATTCACTCCCATTCGCGTTCCTGCAGAGCCCGCGCGGCACCGACGGGAACCCAGTGGGGGCCTGGGCGGAGGATCGCGGGCCGGCCCGGGGCGGCTGAGGCTGAGGGATGCAGGGGGTGTGGTGGCTCCTCGGGTGGGCGGGGAGAGTTTTGTCTTGGCCATTTTCTCGCCCCAGCGCGCCTTCCTCTGCGTTGAGGACGTGGGTATTGGGAGCTGGTGGGCTCCAGCCCAACCCGGGGGTCGCGGTGTCTGTCCCCCTGGCCCCGCCGCGGGGAAGCCAGAATCTCGGGGTCTCAGGGCGGCCAGGGACCAGGGTTGCCTTTGCTGGGGGCCGACGTGTGTGGGGGGAGGTGGTGGTGCGGGAAACGCCCCAGTACCCGGCCTGGCGTGCCATCCTCGGGTCCTGAGCGTCAGACGCGTCTGTCTTGGAGCCCCCTCTTCCTCCGGCCCTGACCCCCTCTCTGCCTGCCTGCCTTCTTTCAGTCGGGCAAGCTCTCCGCTCCGTGATGCTTAAAGGCCACTTCCTACATCCTCTAAGTCTGAAGGCTCTGGGAACTGGAGCTGGTGATCCAGTCCTCGATTTACTGATTGAACATGAGCTCCAAGTAGGCAACTAACCGTTAGGTCCCCTGGGTCCCATCTGGTATAGACTCTGGCATATTGGAGCTACCTTGCCTAGAGGATGTGGCACTTTATTGGGCAAAGGGCTTGTGATTGCCTGGGCTAGTAATCGTGTGGCCCACGCAGTTAATATTCTTGCTGGAAGCCACTCTCTGTCTTTCGTGCCTTTGGCAGATTATTTTTGGGTGTTTCTAGGCCAGGCAGAGGAAGGCTGTAGATCATAATAGATCATAATAAAGTGAGACCTTTCCGTGTTTAGGTAATAAGATTTGAGAAGGCGAGTCCAACAGTGATAGGCAAGCTGTCATAGGATGCTCCTGAAGAGGGATGCATTGGGAAAGGGGAGGTTTAACCCACTAAGTTGTTGACAGGCAGTTAAAATCCCATTTGTGGTCATTTTCTAAAATGGTTTTCCTCTTCTAAAGTGGTGGCGAATCGATGGCCTCTCGGCTTCAGAGTCACTTTTTTCTCAGTGCCCTTCTCTGCTCTTTGCACTACTTTCAGTCTAACTTAGTTTCTCTGTTACCCTTTCTCCTATTGCACCTTTCAAGAAATAGTGGTATTACACATTTATTTGAGTTTAACATTTATCTCCCCTACTGTAAGCTCCATGACCATAAGGATAGTGGTCAGCACTGGTTTGTTTTTTTTTTGTACCTGCTGTGGAGCAGGCCCTAAATAAATATTTATTGAATGAATGAATGAATGAATGAGTATGAAACCCTCCTGCCTGGTGGAAGACAAAACACTTAGCTCAATGCTCTTGTTTTGGTTTGGCACCTAGTAAGATGATTTAGCTTATTAACAGAAATATATATACTTTAAACATTACTCATTACTTTAGTAACAGGTTGGTTTTTCCTTAGGTATCCAAAAATGAAATTTTGATCACTTTTCCTTTTTTTTGTGGGTCCTGAGAGGGTTGCACAAAAAAAGAAGTTAGATACAAATGTCTTCTGTGGCTGGACTGTGCTTTCTGTATCTCAGAAGGAAGAGGAGTCCAGTTTAAGAAGAAACAGGCCTGTTTATTATTCAAGCCTGAACAGTTTTCACTATCCAGAGCCTCCTAAGAAAATTAGACACTGCTTCTGCAGTTTATAGTCCTCTCAAGCTTAAATATTTTTTTTTACTGTGACCATTACAAAACAGAGGGGGGCGGTGCAAAAACTGATTTTCTTTTATTTCAAGTGTCAATACTTAATTGAGTCAATAGGATTAAAATGAATGCTGTCATTTAATTCATTAAAATGTTTATAGTGGGACTTAAGATGTCTGTAGTAGTTTATGGCTAAAGATCACCTGCTATTGTCTTTTTCTTTTTTTTTTAAGAGAGGGATGGGGGAGGGGCAGGGGGAGAGGGGCAGGGAGAATCTTAAGCAGGGCTTGGTCCCATGACCCTGAGACGGTGACCTGAGCCAAAATCAAGAGTCAGACTGCTTAACCGACTGAGCGACCCAGGTGCTTCTAAGAGTTGTTGGGTTTTTAAAAAAAGATTTTATTTTTAAGTAATCTTTACACCCAAGGTGGAGCTTAAACTCATAACCCCGAGGTTAAGAGTCGCATGACCCACCGACTGATCCAGACAGGAGCCCCCCACACCTGTTATTTCCTAAAGCATCTTCAGCAGTGTGTTCGTAATGAAGTACAGGTATTTAAGAACTGATTCTGTACGTCTTCTGGGAGAGCCAACCACAGTGCTGTTTCTGAAGCAGGTGTGTGTCCACACACAGGCCAGCCCCCTTCCCCAGTCCTCCAAGTCTCACTGGTTTTCAAAAGATTTCTCCAGTGTATCAGTCTGATACACTTGCATTCTTACCTGGCGTGGTAATGATTTTTCTGTTGATGACTAATGCAGTGAAATTATATAGTCTTTAATCTGAAAAATAACTGAGGAACATTAAATCCCTAACTTTGAAATGAAGCCAGTTGTAAAATGGCCTCTTACAAAAGCCCACTCAGAATGTGCCCTCAGAGCTTGCAGTGCCAGACTGAGGGAAGGCCTCTTGTCATTACGATTGCACAAATATTAACGATCTAAATTTGTGAATAGTGGAGGATTTGCAAACCCAGCAGATGATTTTTGTTTAGAAAATTCCAGGGTAACAAGAAAGTTTGGACTGTTTTTAGCAATGTATTGTTTTGGTGAGAGATTGCCTTATGCTAAACTGAAGCTAGAATGAGTGTAATGTGTTTGTGTCTCCAGAAACAGCCCAAAGTTAGAAATGGAAGAAAAGACTCCCTCTTTATCATTCATGGCCTTTACTTTGTCCCCTTATACCCATCACGGCACGGGCAAAACCTTGGTACCTCCCTGGTTGCACAGACCTTCAGTTCTTATTGCATTTCTGGCCTTCTCTCATCAGCTCTTGTATTTGAAATTGTTTTAAAGTAGATCACATGCAGGAGCGCCTGGGTGGCTCAGTGGGTCAGGTCATCATCTCAGGGTCCTGGGATTGAGCCCCACATCAGGCTCTCTGCCCAGCAGGGAGCCTGCTTCTCCCCCTTTCTCTGCCTGCCTCCCTACTTGTGATCTCTCTTTCTCTGCCAAATAAATAAATAAAATCTTTAAAAAAAAGTAGATCTCATGCAGTGGTCAGTATTAATCTATTCACCCAACTCTCCATTCCGTATTTACTGATCTGATTTGTGCCAGGCATTGTGCTAGGAATGAGCACGCAGCACACACACCTACCAGCCTGGGCTTTTCCAGCTGGTGGGAGAGGTGGGCCCGAATGCAATACTTGAGACAAGATGTGATTAGAAGCCCTGCTGGGTCTCACAAAAAGAGATTAGAGAGGGGCAATGTGATTTAGGCTACAGAGGGGAAAGGACAAGGCAGTGTCTTTGAGGAGATTGTGTTTGAGCTGAAATCTGAAATCTGAAAACTGGGTAGGAGTCATCACTCTCCTCCAGCCGCCGCCCCTCCCCCGGCCCCAGGACCACACCTGGCGTGGAACAAGCGGTTCTCCTCTCGTGGCAGCGACGGACCACGGGGAGCCATGTGGGACAGGACCACACAGAGGACTGGGCCTGTGGCAGGGGCTTTAGCGGAGCGTTTAAGGAAGCTGGGTGTTGCTCTGGTTTGGATGCTGGCCGGAAGCGAGGTAATTCCAGGGTCAGGGGTCCCCCTCAATCTTCTCTAGCAGCAGGGAAGACCCGACAAAGGCTGTGTGGTTAGGAAGCGGCAGTCCCTCCTGTTAGTCAGGATGTGGGCATGTGTGGGGACATTTGTGATTTGGACAAGGTCCACTTGTTCTCCGCGTTCACACGGGATTACAGAGTGGTCTTGTTTTTGTCTTGTCCCATCCTGGCCACAGAGTGGCCTTGTCTGATGTCGGTGTCCTGGGGAATTGTTTGGTCACTGGGGGAGACTGCCCGGCCCACTCTTGGATGGCAGGGGCTGCTTTTCTGAGCTAAGTGATTAAAGGGGGGCAGAGACTAGGAGGTGGGGGAGGATAATAGCTTTTCAGGTATATTTTGTGGCTCCTTCCTTAACATGGGCCAGCTCTCATCTGCAGGCTGCTCAGCTGTTCAGTTGTATACTGGACAACTGAAATGCACGAATGGGGCAGGAGATACAGAGTCACACAAAGCAAGCTGCTGAGAACCAAGAAGTCAAGGTGGCTCTTAAGGGGAGAGAAGTGGGGCAGGAAAATACTTGACTCTCTTCAGTGTGAGAGGAGAGTGGAATACAGTGGTTCTCAGATTGTGGTCCCCCCGGCCAGCAGCACCTGCCTCCCTGGGATCTTGTTAAGAGATAGACATTTCCTGGCCTCAGTTCTACCCATTGAATGAGGAAGGAGGTGGAGCCTAGCAATTTGTGTTTTAAGGAGCCTTTCAGGTGGTTCCGATGCACAGTCAAGGTCGAGTGTAGAACCTCCTTGCCTCACAGGTGAGAAAGCTGAGGGTCAAAGTACATGGGTCACTGAAGAGTGTGTGGGCACTCTGGGCAAATATAAGCTGTTGTTATAAGTGACACATGGCCTTAGAGAAGGAGAAAAGTACACTCTAGTTCAGAATAAATCTCTGATGGAGTCACTAAAACACTACAGTGTTGATTCTTCTGTGATTCTTGTCTATGCTGGCTGTCCGGCACCTGGACATTAGTGCCACTGGCCTGACCATCTCAGCATCACTTGGACTTTTACCAGAGCATCTCATAGGTCTTTGCCATTGTCCTTCTTTTCCCTTCATCCTCTTTAGAAGGGACATCCAAATACACAGGTAGCATGATGGGGTTTTTGATATTTGTTCTTGGTTTTCTGTACCTGGTACCTGTATTAGCTTCTTATTGCTGCTGTAATAAATTACCAAACACTTGGTGCCCCCAGATGCCATAAGTTTATTATCTTTAAAGTTCTGGAGATCAGAGGCCCAAGACAGGTCTCCCTGGGCTAAGATCAAGATAGGGCAGGGCTGCATTCCTTCTAGGGGCTCTGGGGGAGAATCCCTTTCCTTGCTTTTTCCACAGTTTCCAGAGCCCTCTGCATTCCTTGGCTCATGGCCCACTTCCATCTTCCAAGCCAGCAGTGCCGGTCGGGTCTTTTTCCTGTCGTGTCACTCTGATACTGACTCTTCTGCTTCTCTCTTCCATGCTTAGGGAAGACAGGAACTGCATCTGTTTGGTTATCGTGTCCATGTGCTGGCACATGGGAAGCCCAAAATTAAACTATGTTGAGTTAATTATTATTCCTGACCTTCTAGCTAGCTTTACCCAGGTGTGTCTTTGACCCCGTGAACAGAGCATGCTCTCCACTGAGCTCAGCGTTTCTCCTCCCTAGTGTCCATATCCTGGAGGGGATCACCACCTTTCCTGTCACTTCCATAGCTATTCTACCATTTGCCTTACCTCTTCTGCCTTCCCCTTTCCCATCTCTCAGCTCTTTCCAAGGTGTAGTCAAGCCCCCAAAGTTTCTGGAAATAACCCCATGTCACCCACCCTTCTGCAGACACTTCAGATCCTGAATGCCTTAGCAAAGGCTTTGGGAAGCTCAGCAGCCACCCCTGCCTTGCCTGCCTTGGTTTGTTCCATGCTTGTTCAGGCCCCGAGCCTTGCTCATGAAGTTCCCTTCATGGGGAAGGGACTCCACTCTCTTCTCTGCCTTCTAGTCTCTCTGTGTGAGTTTCCTCTTGCTGCAGTGACAAAATGCTACAAACCCAGTGGCTTAAAAGAGCATGAATGTGTAATCTTACCCTTTTGGAGGTCAGAGGTCCAAAATGGGTCTCATTGGATTGATACTAAGGTGTCAGCAGAGTTGTGTTCCTTCTGGAGGCTGAAGGGGAGAATCCATTTCCTTGCCTTCTCTAGCTTCTGGAAGAGGTGCCCATATTCCTTGGCTTGTGGCTACATCACGCTAACCTTGCTTCTGTCCTCATATCCTCTCTCTTACTGTGAACCTCCTGCCTTCCCTTTATAAAGACCGCTGTGTTGTGCTGGGCCTGCCTGGATAATTCAGGCTAGCCCCACCCCCCAACCATCTCAAGCCCCTTAACTTAATCAATCTGCCAAGTCCTGTTTGCCATGGAAGGTAACATATTCACTGGTTCTGGGGATGCAGATGTGGACAGCATTGGAAGGGGCTGTTATGCAGCCTGCTGCGCCCCTTGTTCATCTTTTGTGTCCTGATCCCAAGGTTGGTATAGAACATGTCATCTTGTATGAAGTCTGTTCATCTCTGACAGGGTGTCCCAAACGCCATTGCCCTGGCTCATTGCCTGGCATACAGTAAGTGCCATATGTTACTGAATGAATGAATGAGTAACCCCTTCACCCAAGTATGGTTACTGTTGAAATTCTTGGAGGCTCTTGGCTGCCAGGAGTGTGTGTGCAATTCTGGGAGATCCCCCAGGCGCGGCGTGCTGAGCAGGTCTGTTTGCTGACAGTTCACGGTGGCCTGCGTTGCAGTGGGTGAGAAGGCTGACACCACATGTCACACGGCTTTGACAGAGAACTGTAGGTTCAGGATAGAAAATTCGCGCTGGCAGTGGTTCTCAACTGGGGGCGGTTTTGCCCCGCAGGGGGACATTTGGCAATGTTTGGAGCCACTTGGTTGTCACAGCTGGTGTGGGGAGGGCAGTCTCCTGGCAGCTGGGAGCCGGAGGCCAGGGGCCAGGGACACTGCCACACATCCTACAGTGTACAGGACAGCCCCCTGGCAGTTGTCTGCCCCCCAAAGTTGGGGAAGCCTGCTCTGAGTGTTACACAGATGGTTGAAGCACCATTTCCTTCCTTCATCATCAGCTGCTCTGGACACAAGGTCTCCTCTGTAGCCACAGCCTTTGTTTTATGAATAAACCAGGAGGTCACTAGAAAGCAGGGCTCTTTGTTACTCTTTCACCTTTTTGTTCTTTGAGTAGAAAGTTTCTTAACACAGCTCATGCCCCTCTTCTGTGTACCTGGGTCACAGGGTTATAAACTTACTTCTCCCATATTTGGCTTCCCTGATGTTCTGCCTTCCTAGTGGGATGAGCTTATGTGCCGAGTGGCAGATGGTGGGTCCTTCTGCCATTCACACATAGGTCCCTGCAACTGAAGTTCTGGAAAGGTCCTTGGCAGTCAGGGTAGCCTACACCAGCAGATGATGAAACTGAGACTCTGAGAGGCAAAGAGACATGGTCCCCTGGCTGTAGGACCCAGCTTCCTTAAAATTGGAAAGAACTAGCCTCGTATACAGGTAGGCGGTCAGTAAATGTCAGGCCCCTGCTCCCCCCACTGAGGCTCTTTCTACAAGCTGTCTCCCTGGTAAATTAAAAAAAACAACAACAGTTCTATTGAAATGTAATTCACATGTCTTACAATTCACTCATCTAAAGTGTTCAGTTCAGTGGTTTTTGGTATATTACGTTATTAATTTTTAAAATCGTGGTGAAATTGGCTGTTTTAACCATTTTTACGTCCACAGCTGAGCGGCATTAAGTACATTCAGAGTGTCGTGCAGCCAGCCCTGCTGTCCGTTTTGAAAACTTTTTCATCACCCCCTCCCTGGCAAGCATCTAACTTGAGGCATAGAATCCATGTCCTGTGGGGCTTCCTGGCCACGACATTTTGGAGAACACTTGGTGGAAGCCCGAGGGTCCCAGTTAAGATTCCAAAGGAACACGGAAAAAGGGAAAGTATGGCTTTGTTGTTTTTACATGTTTTTAGTCATTGTTTCCTTTGGGAGGCACTTCACCTTTGCTCTGTCCCTCTAGCCACCTCCCTTGGTTACATCCCTGTCGTCCTTTGGAGGAATTGTGAATTTCCTTTTCCATCCTGAAGCATTTGTGAGTTAGTTACGTGGATAACTTCCTTGGCAATTACCGCGGTTCCTCAGGATAGTTCAGTGGTAGGAGACAGCACTGGGAGGCCAGACTGAGCTCTCGGATCTGCGCAGAGAAGCCTGACAGAGGTGTACCTTTCTTTGCCTAAATTCCTTTAGCTGGCAAAGGTACACTGGCATCCTGGGTGACAATGAACACTTGGTTTTCAACTTGATTGTTATTTTATGGATAAATGTCTTACAGGCAAGTCTGTAGTTTTCATTAGGGGATGCTTTAACAAAGCAAAATGTAGCTCATGGCCCTTACTGCAGTGATAAACTAGGCCTATACTTAGCCTCAGGAAGAAGAACGCCACTAATAACAAAAGAAAATCCTCACGGATATGTGTCCTCACTGAACTGTATTCAGTGGGCAAGAAAAGCCCAGCAAAGGCCTTAAGCTGATTTTCTTCCAGTAGCCCCAGAAGTTGCACCCCCGCCCCCCCGCCACACCCCCTGCAGGAGGCTGGTCTGCCCCCAGGTGGGGGACAGAGTGGCAAGGGAAAGTCCTGTTCAATTCATACTGCTGTTTCTTCCTTAGAGTCTTGTATTGAATACTACAGATATTGAATTGGTCATTAATTACTCATTTTGCCTAACAAATTTAAGTCGTGTGTAGGTACAGCGTGAATAGGTAGTTTAAATCACCATCTCCTTAAATTTCAACTTCTTATCAGTCAGTATGCAGTTACCAGCCTGTGTGTTTTGGCTGGGTTTTTCTGGGCTGTTCTAGACTTGGAAGACTTGAGGCCCTGTTCTAGGTCTGGTCCTCTGGGGCTGCACTAGTTTTATCCGTCACACACCCACTCCCTGTGTGAAAAGTCTTTAATTAGCTTAGTGTCCTCCCTAATTATTCCAACTAGTTCTCATTTTTGTGCCTAGAGCTGGAAGGAGGTGCCTGAATGTTGTTTTGGATAAGAACTGGAAAAGGCCTTCCTGGCTTTGCTCTTCCCTCTTCTTAGCCAGTTTCTTCATGGATATTCATTTTCTTCACCAGACTGTTCTGGATGCTACCTTCTGCTTGAACGTTTTACATACTAGCTTCTGGGCGAAATTCATTTGACATGATTGGCTTCATAAATGGGCATTGCCTTCCTCCTATTTTGATCATTCAAAAACCCAAAACCAAAACCCATCTTCACAATGAACAAAATGGGATAGGTTTTCATCACTTAACCAGTGCTTTCTCCCTGCCCTTTTGTTCTCCATAAACTATTGGATGGACAACATAGGTGTCACCCCAAATGCAGTCTGTCAGTTAGCTCATTGTTGATACCTAAGGAGGTTGGCAGAGCAAGTGTTGGGAAATTGATGTTTTAGCTTAATTGCTACCTTTGAATTGTCAGAAAAGAAATGAAAAGAAAGTAATTAGCTTTGGGGGGCTGGGGGAAAGAATAAGGGTGGGGGCTCACCCATTGAGGACAGAATTTGTGAAGGGAAGCAGTTCACAGTGCTCATCTGTTTGTTGGGCCTCGAGACTACAGCTGCTTGCTGGGGAAATTTTAAAAGCATTTTTAAAAGTCAGTTTCTGGAAGAGGTTATACATCTACATGTTTCAAAATTTGAAAGGTACAAAGTGATCACAGTGACAGGTCTCCTGCCCAATCCTAGTCCTCCCGTTCTCTGGTGATCTCCCCTACCCGTCCCCCTAGGCTGTCTGTGTTTTCTTTCTCCCAAATTCTTCCATGCAGAGTTCATGCCCATAGCCAGACAGACATTTCCATCATTTCTCCCTCCTTTTTACATTATGATTAATTGTTGATGGAACTTAAAAAAAAAAAAAAAAAAGATTTATTTATTTATTTATTTATTTAGTGTGCCAGGGAGGGCAGAGAGGGAGACTGAGGGAGAGAAAGAGAATCTCCAGCAGACTCTGGGCTGTGCTAAGCCCCGAGCCCAATGAGGGGCTCAGTCTCAGGACCCCAAAATCACAACCTGAGTCAAAACCGAGAGTCAGACCCTTAACTGACTGAGCCAGCTAGGTGCCCAAACAAACAGATAGAACTTCTCTGTAGCTGGTGGGTTCCTCCCCTAGGGAATGTGCATCAGAATGCTATGCCTGGGTCTTCCTCGTCTGATTTTGATGGACCGACAGGCATATTTTGGAAGAGTTCTCTAGGAGATTCTGCTGTGTACCTCTGAGTCTCAACTCATCTGGGTCTCATAACTGGTAGAAACTTTGTTCTGGATCTTAACTGATGGAGACCACGTTCCTTAACTGGGTTAGAACCGTCTCCTGCTTCATATTCTGTGTGTGTGCACACATGTGCCCAGTAAGGACTTTCTTCAGGTGAGGAAGCCAAGCAGAGGCTGTTAATCTAAAAAGGGGGGCTTATTACAGGACCACAGGAGCCTCTCATGCAACCCAAGGGTCCCAACAAGCCCTAGAACCAGGGATAAGCCAGCTGTCCCACATGCCATCTGGCCTTCTCTCCTCCCTTCCTCGTCCCTTTTTCTCTTTATGCATCTCATTCATGGGACACATGCCATAGTTCCAGCCACTTGTTAAGAGGGATTTAGTTCATCATCCCAGGCCCAGATTCCCATTAGCAAGACTGAGCTCACTGGAGTCAACACTGCCCCGTGAAGATACACAGGAGGCCGCTGTGAGCCCACTTCTGTGAGGGCAAGGGCGCGCCCAGTTCTGGGCCTGTGGAAATGTTTAAGGAGGAGGGTCTCCTTGGGGCCGGCTGTGTGCTGGGTGCTGGGACAGCCTGCCCCTGGGAGCAGTGCTGGTGAGACAAGGGGGACCTGGGCTCACTCTTGGGGCAGACACTGTAAATGAGGATGCATGAAAGCTGTAAGCCAAGATCCCTGGAAGTGTCCTGTACCCAATTTTCCTGGCTTTCTCTTGACAAAGGGGTGATTGGTGTGAGGTGGTGCTAGAGCCTTTGAGGCCGTTCCATCCATCTTTGGAGTCCCTTTCATAAAGCTCCCGTGAAGAAGGGCCCCTGGCCATGCCAGGCCCAGTTGTGCTTCCGAATGAGGAAGGGGGTTATTTTTATCCTTTGAGACCCCAGTCGTGTAACTCACCTTGTTTTCTCCTTTTGCATTTGCAGGATGTAAAAATGTGTAGCTGTGACTTTGGGGGCATTTGGATGGGTTGATGATCGCACACTGTGGGGGTGGGGTACAGTTGTGACACTATCTGGTTTTTTTACGGAACCTGTGGGTTTTTAAACGGAGGAAGAGATGAAGACGTTGTGAAAAACAGCCACTGCCTGGCCAGGGAACCACCCAGTCAGAGAGATGAAGGGAAAAGGGGGCAGGGGACTGTCACCCTAAAGTCTGGCCTGCTGCTTCTCTCCAGCCTCATGCCTTCTGTCCTCTCCACTCTCTCTCCTCCATCCTTTCTTGGTCCCCTCACTCTCTCTCATCCCTCACTACCCCTACTCCATCTCTCTCCTACCATCCTATCCTCTTCCCTTGGCACTTCCCTGGATGTGTCTCCCTCCTCTGCTGCCTTCCAAGTAATCCCTTTGCCCACCTTCTCCGCGCCACCTTCTCTCCCTCTGCTTGTATCTTTGTCCCCACCTCTCTTCCTACCTCTTCTCCCGGTACCCTCTCTCTTATCCTGCCTCCCACCTCAGCCCCCCACTCTGTCCCCATGCTCTCTCTGAGCCTTCCCCCAGCACCCTCTGTCCCACCCCTTTCCCCATACCTTCTCCCCCCACTCTTTCCTCGGTTTTCTCTTCCCTCCTACTCTGGCTTTCCCCTCACTGTCTCCCCATATCCCGTCTACCCACCCTCTTCTGGCCCTCCTTCCCTCCCTCTCTTTTTCTCTTCTGCAGGGCCTCTCTCTGTTTTGTCCCTTTCTCCCCTTCCTTCCTTCCTTCCTTCCTCTCTTCTCCTTCTTCCCTCCCTCCCTTCATTCCTTCATTCTCTCTCTCCCACCTCCTCACTGCTCCATTCTCTCTTCCTCACCCCTCCTCTCCTGTCCTTGTCTGCCCCCTTCTCACCCACATTCATCCTCCTCCATATCTCCCTTCTCCACACCCCTGCTTTACCCTCCCCTTCTTACTAACCCCTCCTCTGACTCCCTCTTCCTCGTCCTTCTCATTTCCCATCCCTCTACCTCCCATCTCCTCCCCCTTCTCCTCTTCCTCTCCCTCCCCCTTAGCACTGTCTCTCTCTCTTCCTCCTCCAACACCCTTTCACTCCCAAAACGCCCCTTTTCACACCCCTCCCATTGCTTCTTTAGAGCCCTCTCCCACCCGTATTGCCCAGGCCTCCCTGGATTTTCCACTGGTCGCCACTTCACCGTTACCACCTCCTTTACTCAGTAAAAGTACTGTGGCCCTGAGACTAGGTGAAACTGTCATTTATTGGGTGCAGTGTAAGGTCACAAGGGCCACAGCAGGAGGTGTGGTCCCCCTGGGGGAAAATAAACCTTCCCAAAGTGGTCCAGGGGTGGGCCTATGGGAGGAGCCCCTGGTGCCCCGCTGGTCTGGAGGTGTGGGGGATTTGGGGGGTGTGGGGGAGCCAGCGGTGTGGGGGTGCAGGCTCCCTGCCCAGGAGGAGCTCACCTGCACAGGAGCCAGTGCATTCTAGGCTGTTTCTTCTTCTAGCTCCAATATTCTCGAACCTTAAATTTCTTTGTTATAAATATATAGCAACTGTATCACAGGGTTTAGAAAATAGGAAGCAGGAGAATTTGACAGTCCAGACTGTACCCTGATGCAACCACTCTCATTTTATTTTAGTGTACATCTTTGCAGTCTTTTTACTACATACTTGTGGATGTGAGGCCTACTGGTTTTTTTTTTTAACCTTCATAATCCTATTCAGAGCCAGTGTTTTTTTTTTTTTTAAAGATTTTATTTATTTGACAGAGAGAGAGGGAGAGAGAGCAAGCAAACACAGGCAGACAGAGTGGTAGCCAGAGGCAGAGGGAGAAGCAGGCTCCCTGCCGAGCAAGGAGCCCGATGTGGGACTCGATCCTAGGATGCTGGGATCATGACCTGAGCCGAAGGCAGCTGCCCAACCAACTGAGACACCCAGGTGTCCCCAGAGCCAGTGTTTTTAGTTGCTAAATATCTGAATTCATGGATCTCAATTTATGTGAACATTTCCCTATCATTTGAGCAGTTAGAGTGTTTCCCATATTTTTGAAATTATAAATAGGGATGTGATGGACATCAATTTCCTTTTTTTTTTTTTAATCAATTTCCTTTTTATCCTTTAAGGAATTCAGGTTGTAGACAGGGTGACATTTTATATCTGTTCTTTGTTTCCATAGCCCCCTGAATGACTAGAATTAGAATGGCCAATGATGATGATGATGATGGGATTATTAGGGGGGGATTGGTGGGGTACCTAATTAATCTTGGTTTAGCATTCAGGTGTGAAATCAGGGTACACGCTGTGAAACATGAGACCTGTGGGGGTTTGGTTCCTTCTCTTTCTTTTTCCTTTCCCTCCCTCCTTTCACTTCATGCTCTGACTGGCATTGAAAGGAACTTTGTTTTCCAGAACCATAGAGAAAAGTGTGTCCTGGAGGCCCTGGGTCCTCAGTGTGACTTTATATTTCTCCGGGATGTGGGGCTAAGTCCCGTGCCGACGAAGGAAAGGTCATGGCTGGAATAACCCTACTGTGGTTTCTGAGCTTAGCTTTGCATCACCATCATCATGACCTGGGACTCCCCTCAAAATACTGTGCTTTTACCTTCAAAGGGCAACAGGGAAGGCTGGTCAGGATCTAAAGATCCAGGCCAGAAGAACCATCTCAAAGCCTTGCCTTCACGGTGTATCAGTTTCGTTAATGGAGAGCGTTGTGTGAAGTATTTATTCAGCCAACAAGCCTATGCCAAATGTCAGCTCATGTACTTGGTAAAAAATTAGTTGAATGTTTATGATGCCCTCTCCGGGGCAAGTTTCTGTGAAAGTTCTAAACTTTGTGATAGTACATGTTAGAGAGCGTTGGTTAGAGAGCATAACCTCTCCACATACTTTCTCCCTTTCTTACATTTTCAAATTGTGAACATAACCAGTTGGTCGTGGTAGAACAAACAAGACAGTCCTGCCATATATTGGAATTCAGGTAAATTCTACAAGTGTTTATTGAGTGCCCGTTATGTGCAAGATTTGATAACCAGAGGAACTCAGAGATAGTTAAGGTTCCACTTAACGACACATTTTAGTTAACTTTCATTTCCCTAACTGGGAGGGAGACTGTGATGTGAGTATTTCAGGAACCACATCATGAAATAAAGTGTCAAACCAAGGGGTGTTTGTTTGAAGAAATTCTGTTTATCCAGGAAGAGAGAGAGGTCTCAATTTGAGGAACACATGTCAAGTTAGAAGACAACTTTCTGAGATTCAACAATGTTTAATCAGTCTCTGAAATTCCCTTCTCATTGGAGGTCTAGAGGGAAACCAGATAGCACAGGCTTTCTCAAACCAGTAATGTGGAAGGTCCTCTCACCAGGAAAATGGTTTCCAAGAATCCCTATTTTGCCTTAAATATTTGAAAGTGTTTATCAGCTTTTACTTATTAATTTTTTGGTGATCTGATATGAATAATATAACATTCACCATTTTTACCATTTTAAGTGTATAAGTTCAGTGGCATTAAGTGCATTCACATAGTGGTTTTTAAAATTTTTTTAAATTCTTTATTTAACTTTTAAAAAATATTTTGTTTATTTGAGAGAGAGAACTTGAACAGGGGGAGGGGCAGAGGGAGAAGTAGATTCCTTGCTGAGCGGCCAGCCTCCATCCCAGGACCCCAGGACCATGACCTGAGCCAAAGGCACATGTGTTTTTAAGAAATATTTTATTTATTTATTAGACAGAGAGAGAGCCCACACGATGGAAGAGCAGAGGGAGGAGAAGCAGGCTCCCCATGGAGCAGGGAGCCCAATGTGAGACTTGATCCCAGGACTCTGAGATCATGACCTGAGACGACGGCAGACCAACTGAGCCACCCAGGAGCCCCACATTCGTATTGTTGTATAACTATCACCACTGTCCTTCTCCACAACTTTTTAATCTCCCCCACCTGAGACTCCATGCCCCTAAAACACTAACTCCCCATTTCCCCTGCCTCCAGCCCCTGGCGACCACTATTCTGTTTTCTGTCTCCATGATTTTTGGCCACTGTAGGCACCTCATGTACATGGAATCATACCAGATTGGTCCTTTTGTGACTGCCTTATTTCACTTGGTGTAATGTCCTCAGGGTTTATCTGTATTGTAGTGCGTGTCAGATTTTCCTTCCTTTTCTAAAAAGATTTATTTATTTGGGAGAGAGAAAAAGAGAGAGAGAGGGAGGGAGGAGGGGCAGAGGGAGAAGAAGAGAGAGAATCTCAAGCAGATGCCTTGCTGAGCATGGGGCCTGATTTGGGGCTTGCTCTCAGGACCTTCAGGACTGGGAGATCATGACTTGAGATGAAATCAAGAGTCAGATGCTTAGCCGACTGAACCACCCAGGCATCCCCAGCCTTACCTTCCTTTTTGATTCCCTTAAATTTTATTTAATAATAAAACTACTTGAAAATCCAGGCACTTAACTAGATAAAAGCTCCTTTTGCTTTTAGCTCATTTGTAAGTATAAACCTGACATAGATTTGCAAATTAAGTATAAATTAACCCAGTAAAGCTCAGATCAACACTAATAGGAGACAGGATGGTGTGTTTTAGAAATGAAATCTCAGCTGTCGTTGTGACCGGGTGCACACTGCTTGACGTGGCACAGGGTCTTCTGAGTTCACTTGCTTCTTCCATCTCTTTTGTCTCTTTCAACCATGGTGAGAACTCATCCTTCCTACAGGCCATTTCACTTATAGCGATGCCCTCAGAACAGTTCTGAAAGCTGATCTGGTATTTGATACACACAAACTGTATGTTGTGTGGATGGTGTTGAGCGTCATTATAAAAGATATGCTCGTGACCCCATCCCTGCCGGGCGCTCTGGCTCAGTCCCCTCTCCCTGCCTTCATAGGAGGAGGCGACCATCATGGGTCTTTTTAAAAATCATCATTCCCAGGGCGCCTGGGTGGCTCAGTGGGTTAAAGCCTCTGCCTTCAGCTCGGGTCATGATCCCAGGGTCCTGGGATCGAGCCCCACATCGGGCTCTCTGCTCTGCGGGGAGCCTGCTTCCTCCTCTCTCTCTGCCTACTTGTGATCTCTGTCAAATAAATAAATAAAATCTTTAAAAAAATCATCATTCCCTTCTTTAACAAACAGGTTTATCATTTCCACATATATCTCCTAAAAACATAGTCTGGTTTTGCTTGGTTTTAGTTTTTTAAACCTGGCACCAATGTGCATGGAGACTTGTGTTTTGCTTGTTGTCTCTCGTTTTGTAGTTCGGTTATTTTTCCCGTCTGGGATGCTATTGTGTATTTATCCTTTCTCTTGCTGGTGGATTTTTGCACTGCTTCCAGTTTTTTGCTGCTGTGAATGGACTTCCTATCACCATTTTAATAGCTGTCTCTAGGTGCATGTGTAAAATACATTTTTTTTAAAGATTTTATTCATTTATTTGGCAGAGAGAGGGAGAGATCACAAGTAGGCAGAGAGGCAGGCAGAGAGAGGGGGAAAACAGGTTCCCTGCTGAGCAGAGAGCCCGATGTGGGGCTCGATCCCAGGACCCTGAGATCATGACCTGAGCTGAAGGCAGAGGCTTTAACCCACTGAGCCACTCAGGTGCCCCTAA
>RCUC01041281.1:0-54767 GCA_003697995.1 Taxidea taxus jeffersonii | reverse complement strand
TGACAGATGCTGGTGAGGATGTGGAGAAAGGGGAACACTCCTACACTGTTGGTGGGAATGCAAGCTGGTGCAAACACTCTGGAAAACAGTGTGGACGTTCCTCAAAAAATTGAAAATAGAGCTACCTTATGACCCAGCAATTGCACTCCTGGGTATTTACCCTAAAGATACAAACGTAGTGATCCGAAGGGGCACGTGTACCCGAATGTTTATAGCAGCAATGTCCACAATAGCCAAGTTATGGAAAGAACCTAGATGTCCATCAACAGATGAATGGATAAAGAAGAGGTGGTATATATATACAATGGAATACTATGCAGCCATCAAAAGAAATGAAATCTTACCATTTGCGACAACATGGATGGAACTAGAGCGTATTATGCTTAGCGAAATAAGTCAATTGGAGAAAGACAACTATCACATGATCTCCCTGATATGAGGAAGTGGAGATGCAACAGGGGTGGGGGTTAAGGTGGTAGGGAAAGAAAAAATGAAACAAGATGGGATCGGGAGGGAGACAAACCAAAAGAGACTCTTAATGTCATAAAACAAACTGAGGGGGGTGGGGGGGAGAGTGGTTGGGAGAGGGTGGTGGGGTTACATTATATGTTTAAATAAAAAAGCTTAAAGAAAAAAAAACTACAATACTACCAACCACTGTCACTATAATTTTATTTTTAAAATGGATTTTGAAGCCAAGTTGTAAGAAGGCAGAATCACAAAATCCAGTTTAAATTACAAATGCTTAGCTTTAGAGAAACTCATCAGCTTTCAGAATTTAAATACTTTTAATTTCAGGAAAGACCAATTGTCCTTATTTCACTGAGGACTAGGACAACCAACCATGCTAGTTCTCCTGGGACTGAGGGATTTCCTGGGATGTGGGACTTATGGTGACAAAACTAGGAAAGTTAGTTACCCTCTTTAGGACTAAAGGTGTGGTGAGCCAGCACTGTCCATTGACAACAAGCTGAGAATCACTGCCACAAATAATTCTCTAATGTTCTCTTTCCAGGACTCAAACAATATGAAGTTAAAAGTGACCATGGCATTAAACAATGGAGAGATGAAGCTTATGTATTCTGAATGTAAACCTCTCTGAATCATAGATGTGACCTCATGCAGTCAAGGAAGAGAACTCAGAGATCCAATTGCTCAATGTTTTTGAGCATAGAATAAGCCCCAACCCAGCTTCACCTGTGGCTGGACAAGGAGGCATTGGGTCATGTGGAGTCTATGCAAGCACACTGCTACGTGTTCACATGTGCCAGACAAGGAGGTACATTCAGGAAAACGCTTTTAGTTCTTGTATGGCTTGCAGTGGATGTCCGTCCATGGCACTCTTCCAAAGCAATCTAAGTTCAACCCCAGGAACTAGCCAAGTCTCTTTGCACTCACATAAATAAAAATCATGCACAGTGCTATACTTCATTCTATCTTTATTCTTCCTATATATGTCATGTATGCAATGGCTCTGTTTCCCTCTCCTGGAATTCTAGCCACATAGCTACACTGGAATTCAGAAACCAAGAACTCAACCCTGGTGCTCTTGCTAATTTGTCCAGTAACAAGACATTGATAGGATTCTTATTGACCCTCTCTCTTTAGGTGTCACATGGTCCCTCATCCCTTAGTTTCTTCATCTCCTAAATGAGTCATGTGCCTGTTTCTGAGAGTGGTTGTATAAGATGCAGTGAGTGTGGCCATAAAGTTGTGACAACCAGAGTGGAAGCATGAAGTGTGTTCTGTATTTACTGTCCTTACTGAAGGCTAATGCTCACTAATCTTTAGAGAGATGATCATCATTCTAATGCAGACTCATGGGTAGGAATCACTTCAACCTTGTGAGGCAGGAAAACCACCTAAGCCATACATGTCAAATGGTTATTTATATTGCTTTTAAAGAACTCCAGAGAAGGGGCACCTGGGTGGCTCAGTGGTTTAAATCCTCTGCCTTCAGCTCGGGTCATGATCCCAAGGTCCTGGAATCGAGCCCCACATTGGGCTCTCTGCTCAGCAGGGAGCCTGCTTCCCCCTCTCTCTGTCTCTGCCTGCCTCTCTGCCTACTTGTGATCTCTCTCTCTGTCAAATGAATAAATAAAATATTAAAAAAAAAACTCCAGAGAAGGGGACTCTGTTTTTTCTCAGTATGTTAACAACTCTCACTGTCAATAAATCATTCATTTTGTCTCATTTGAAACCTTCTGTGCTGTAACATAAGGCCAATTTCTTTGATTGCATTCTCAGAGAGAATGGAGAAGAGCTTGGCTGGTCTTCCAGATGAGGGCCCTTAATCAACTCAGATTGCTGAGAGCTTACCTTTAGCCCTCTTCCCCCTAAAATGAGCACTCTTCCTCTCTCTGCAGTGTCTCATTGTCATGTCTTTAATTATTTGTTTTCACCTTTTCACTCTAATGTGTATGTAATCATACATAGGCACTTACTATCAAATGAAACTGGAAAAACTGTTGTTATTATTTTCTGAGTGGAGGAAAAGAAACCAAGTCCTTCCTTTACCTCATTTTCTCCTCAATCCTCACAGACAAAGACTCAAGTACTTTTGTGCCAATTTGAGCTTGTCATACAACTTTTGAGTTAAGAAAAGCACTACCTTACCAAAGGTAACAGGGTCCGGGCAAAGCACCCAGTGAGTTAATGACCAGAATATGAAGTGGTCAGAAAGGGCATTTCTGACTTGCAGCTGCTAAGGAAAACATGGCTGCAAGACTATTGGTTTCAGACTGGTCTGTGAGGAGCAGCTTTGTTGGCACTGGAGCTGGCAAAGGAATATGAACAGGCCTTTCTCTTCATGCCCCCCCAGATGGTGTGCATTGCCTACCTGCCAACCCTGTTACAAACACATCATTTGCAGTGCTGAGACTTTTGTATGAAATGAGCAAGATACACTGGCATATGCTTCTAGTGGTAAATAGAGCTACACTCTAGAGACATGTCTTTGCCCAACGTAATTCTTTGTATCAAGTTGGATATATAAGCACCCTGAACCTGAACATTCTAGATCTTTCTACTTCAAACACAGCCCCAAGCATTTCTCTCCTCATTTCCTGCCACCTGAGTCGTTCAGGAATTATTCCTCCTCTGTATATCTCTGCAATGGGGGTAACTCCAAGTTCTCCTATGCCTGAAATCATTACATGATGTAGTTACTACAAGGGCTTTATTTCCCATTTGTGTAATCGACATACCAAAAAAATGCACACATTTAGCACACACATCTCAATGAGTTTGGACATATGCTAATATTTGTAACACCATCACTACAATCAAGTTAATAAAACATATTCATAATCTTCAAAAATTCCTTGTATTGGTTTTTGTGTCTGTGTCTGTATAAAGAATACAAGGTGAGATCTATCCTCTTCATTTATTTCAAAGTGCACAACACTGTACTGTTAACTTTAGGCATTTAGATATACGGAAAATCTCTAGATCTCTAGAATTTATTCATCTAGCATCTGAAACTTTATACATATTGAGCAACAAGTCCCTATTCCCCCCTCCCACCAGTCCCTGGCACCACTATTCTACTCTGCTTTTAATGTCTCCCTTTTGACCTAAGCTTTGTCTTTCAAGTTCCCAGCTGTCATGCTTGCTGATCTCTTTCTAACCCCTTCTCTCTTCTTCCCTCCTCTTTTATTCTGAAATAAAAGATTAGCAAAACTAGCTATTTGGTTTATTTATTTGCATCTGAGATGTTCACAAACAGGTAAGGCAGTTGAGGGCAGGAAGTTAGAGAGTACATGGAGACAGAAAACCAACTGAATCACTGACAACCTAGAAAGCTATTACTGAATAATCAATTTGGCCATGCAGAGAGAGAACCCTTACAAAGATCCTCCATGTCAGGTCCTGGGTTATTTCCTTTCTCTAGAGTTGGAGGTTGAAAGGGTGGGAATTGGAATGATTTCCCTAAATTTCATATGAACATCTCCCTTTCCTGCAAAAAAGTTGTGCTCACTGAGCTCCCCATTTGTCTTCTGCTTTGATGAGGTGCCAATTAGAATTCTTCATCCCAGTTCTTATTCTGACGAGACAGATGCCGCTACTATCAGCGATCAGTTGGTCAGCTAGGAGTCCCATTCACCAGTTAGAAACCATTCCTACCAGCCTGCTCTGGCAAGACACTGTTAAGCCCTAACAACAGTGGGCTAACTCGTACTGTATCTCTCTACACACTTAGTTTCAATGTCCCATCCTTGCTGCTGTTGCCCAGTAGACCCTCTACCTGTGGCCTTAATAGGGAATAGAATGCCACCAGCTGACCACCTCCATTCAGTGAACCTGGACACTATAGGAAGAAGGTGGGATGGACCATACTTCACCAACCACTTTGGCAGACATGAGAAGCAGTGTGGTATATTAAGAGCATTTCTCAAAATGACGGCCCCAACCCCTCTGCAATAGAAGCACCCTCAGTGCTTGTTTGAAATGCACACTGTGACTCCCTTCTCAGAGTCACTGAATCACAATTCATGAGATTTGCCTTTTTAAAAAATTTCTCAATTGATTGGAAACTGATGATTGAGAAATATCATTTTAGTGGAAAAGAGTCCAGGTTTTGGATTCAGATCTGAGAGGATCCTGAGGTCCTCCCCTTATAGGTTACATGAACCTGAGAGGATCACTTAAAACCTCACAGTTTCAGTTTTATCTATAAAATGGAGATGATTAAACATTGTTCAAGTGAAATGACATCTGAGGTACACCTAACACTAGGCTGGGTGCCCAAGAAGCCGAACATCCCTGCTTTCCCCTCTCTCTCTCCTCCAGCCACTCTTCCAGTGACTTCTTCTCTCTTGTCTTCTTTCTGTGTTGAGTTTCCCACCACAAAATGGAACCACTGGGCCCAATGTCTTTTTCAAGAATGGGTTTATAGTCAAACTATTTCTGGTTTTTCGGTAAATCATCATGCTTGGCACATAGTAGGAACTCATAAATATTTACGGAGTGAACACAATCTTTTGTTTCCAGCCTGACTGAATGACTTCAACATCTGCATTTCAGTTTAACCCCATTACCCCATTTTGGTCCCTTAATCCCAATTTAGGCAATTCTAAGAGACCAACTCAGCACACCAGCAAACTGGATCCGCTCTTCTTTCTATAGAGGTCCCAAGGAAAATCTTTCCCTCTGCTCCCAGAGACATGTACTTCCTCTCCTCAAGTTACCAACTCTCCTGGGAAAATCAGCTGACAGTTAACCCTTAGGTCCTCAAACCCTGTCAATACGAAATAGGAATCCAGCCCAGATTCCTCATACCCTCTATGCAAACAACAGGCTATGAGGGAGTAAAAATGCACCAGGCCCTTTTTGGGAAGAAAACAGCTTCTCTGAGCTATGAGATCAAAGTACAGGAAGCCTGAGAAAGGAAAGGGAGAAGAGGGGCTGAGCTCAGGGAGAGCAAATGCAGTTTCTTATCCAGCTCTTTCCATTGCATTTGGCCCAAGTTGCAAATTTACCTTCTGACCACGAAAGCTGATTGACTTGTTCCCTCTCTTCAGACTCAGATCTGAGAAACAACTTCTCCATACAGCTTGTCAGAAGGGGATGGGAATCCCAGCTGCTCTTTGCAGTGATGCCTGAAAAGCTTGCTTTACCTTTGGGAGAGGAGGCGGAGTCCAACCTAATGGGAATTAACTCCAAACTCGCTGGAGGCTTGAAATCCAGCCTCAGACACGCAGGCACTTGAGTAGCTTGGCTGGCACAGAGTTCCCCACCTCCATCCTCACAGCTGCCAAATAAGCTGTGTGTGTGTGTGTGTGTGTGTGTGTACACGTGCACACGCACACGCTTCCGTGTTACAACTGCATATCTGTCTCACTTTCTCATCTGCTGCTCCCGTGTCTGCGGAGGAATAGAGGTTCTCCCTAACTTTCCTTAAAAGCCCTAACTAATCTCCACCATATACATTAGGCAGAGGACCTAAGTGACTGGAAATGACAGAAAACACATGCCTGAGCGAACTAAGACAGAATAGCCTTTTTTTTCCCCAACTGATTTCCATTGTCTGATGCTCCAACAGTGCAATCAATGACTCCAAGATGTAATGACTTTACATTTAAGAAACTTGAAATCACACATTGAGAAAGCTTAATAATGCCTCTCTGAGGGGCACCTGGGTGGCTCAGTTGGTTAGAGCCTCCGCCTTCGGCTGGGGTCATGATCCCAGAGTCCTGGGATCGAGCCCCACCTTGAGTTCTCTGCTCTGCGCCTGCTTCCTCCTTTCTCTCTCTGCCTGCCTCTCTGCCTACTTGTGATCTCTGTCTGTCAAATAGATGAATAAAATCTTTTTTAAAAAATGCCTCTTTGAAAATAAAAGTACTACCAAAAGTCAGTGTCTAACTTATCCCAAAGCACCAAAAACTGCTTTTGTGCTTAGAGAGATAACTGAGAAGTCTGGAGATTAGTGGAGTTTGGCCAGATGCTTTGCTCCAACCTGATGTCATCTGTCCCACCTGTGAATGTCCCTGGCACTCCATATTTATTTTGAGAAACTTATCACCTTCTACCTTGTGTTAGTTTTTCGCATATGTCTCATTTCCCCTCCAGGATGCCTTGTGAATAGGGAACTTTGCTAAACAAAATGGGTTGGAAGGAGGAATGGTAACCAGTCTAACTTAATAGAGCCTACTAGACTGGTCCTATGTCCTATTTGCCCACCTAGAATGCTATAAAGGTTATCAGGCCTATTTTCTGGCATTTTGTGGCAATAATTTAAAAGAGGAGAATGAATGAACTAGCAGTTTGACAGATTTATTGTACCCCAATCATTTAACGAAGTTAAAAGTTTTTCCTGCCTGGGGCACCTGGGTGGCTCAGTGGGTTAAAGCCTCTGCCTTCAGCTCAGGTCATGATCCCAGGGTCCTGGGATCGAGCCCCACATCGGGTTCTCTCCTCCACGGGGAGCCTGCCTCCTCCTCCTCTCTTTCTCTGTGACTCTCTGCCTACTTGTGATATCTGTTTGTCAAATAAATAAAAAAGGAAAAAAAAAGTTTTTCCTGCCTGCTGTGGATACAAGTGGGCATCCTGTCTCTTATCTGTGATATAACCTTATATTCATGTATGCATTTGTCTATCTTGTTACTTTCCATCAGCAGTTTTTAATCATTTTTTTCCTGCCCTAACACACTGATAAACCACATTCCCATCTGTAATAATGGCTTACTAAGGCAGTCTCTGGGGGAGTGACAGATGACCTAGTAGGTGAAATGTCAGATTTTTGGCAGTGTGAGTCCTGAGATAAGTTTTAAAATCTCCCAGGTGGCGTCCCTCTAAGAATCACTGCTTCAGATGCAGGGCTGTATAAAGGGAATGTTAGACCCTCTGTCATTAAAAATAAGTCAATATTAGCACACATGTAATAAGTGTATGAGACAGAGCTGAAAATTTTGACATAAGAAAAATAGTTGATTCCACTCTATGCATCAATAAATATTGCCCCTTGCTTAATGGTACACCTATCATTTGGAGAACCGATCATCATTTGTAACTCTAAGTAGAGATCATTTTTACTTAGCCCTTTTTATCCTTTTTTCCTTATGTTCCTAGTTCCCTTAAGTGGAATAATATGAAAACTTAAATGTATACTAAATAATGATCTAACTTATTGGGTAGAGGTCTGTTTCCTGCTCTTAGTTTAACAGTTGATAATTCTCTCAGGAAAAAAAAAATGTTTGTATCCTGTGACTCTAGATAATTTTTCATTAAAATGTGCTTTTCACGAAATCAGAGAGGGACTCTTAATCACAGGAAACAAACCGAGGGTTGCTGGAAGGGAGGGAGGTAGAGGGATGGGGTGGATAAAAATTTTAAAAATAAGTGAAATATGCTCTTTAGCCCTACTTTCATAAGATCATGGGAGAAGGATTGAGAAAGGAACACATCTTGTAGTTTATTAGAGGATAGGATGGTACATAATATATTTTTTAAGATTTTTTTTAAAGATTTTATTTATTTATTTGAGGGAGAGAGAGAGCATGAGAGGAGAGAGGTCAGCGGGAGAAGCCGAGCAGGGAGCCCAATGTGGGACTCAATCCCAGGACTCCAGGATCATGACCTGAGGCGAAGGCAGCCACTTAACCAACTGAGCCACCCAGGCGCCCCCCATAATATTTTTAATAATGTGAAAATGGGTATTGGTCAGGGACCCATGGAACACCTAAATTTTGCCTTTGGTCAGTGTGGAAAAAGAGTTCCTGCTAAGACAAGGTATAGTGATAGATGATTCTGATATATACCCTGCCCCCATCCCTAATGTGCAAACCATTGCTCTATGCAATAGAATTTCTCAAGCAAAATCAACACCCTACAATATTTTGCAGTCTAGACAAAGGGTCAGCAAACCAGAGGCTGTATTATGCACCAAATTCAATAGACTGCCTGTTTTATAGCTTTATTGTCACACAGCCACAACTTACTCATTTATGTATCATCTATAGCTGTTTTCATGCTACAATTGCAGATTTAAATAGTTGTGACAAGGATCTTATGGTCCACAAAGCCTAGAATGTTTACTATCTGACTCTTAACAGAAAAAAAAATGATGCTGACCCCTGGTTAAATCCACACTGATAGAGACATTATGTCAATTGTTAAGGGAAAGGGGTTGAAAAGGAAGGGGAGTGGAGGGAAATTTTTTTTAAATGTCACTTGCTTTCATCTTTGCTAAGGTGCCAATCAACCCTCACCAAGCTTTTAGAATCCCTGAAGTTAACCACACACTAGAGATCAGTGTAAGCTAAATATTATTTAAGCTCATGAAAATGTATTTCTCTGTTAACTATCCTTTGAACCTGTGTTTATATCGTTAGCCAATATACCTTAACTATTTTTTTACTGACAACTTCTTTGAGTTCTAAATCACATACCAAAAGATTTACCCTTTTAAAGTGTGGAATTCAGTTTTTTAAGTATGTTCCCCAAATTGTGCAACCCATCACTACAATCTAATTCTAGAACTTTTTCCTTAACCCCAACTCATTAGCATATTTTATTTTTGCTCTTTTATCAGAGTTGCTTCTTCTTTGGGGGGTTACTTGGGTATTTTTTTAAGATTCCATTTATTTATTTTACACAGAGAGAGATCACAAGTAGGGAGAGAGAGAGGCAGGGAGAGAGGGGAAAGTAGACTCCCCACTGAGCAGAGAGCCCAATTCGGGGCCCCATCCCAGGACCTTGAGATCATGACCTAAGCGGAAGACAGAGGCTTAATCAGTGAGCCACCCAAGTGCCCCTACTTGGGTTTTTTTTTAAAACAAAGTTTCTTTTTACTATGGGGTGTGTATTCTTTCCTAGTCTATAAGAAAGGGCCATTTATTTCTAGAGGCATTTCTAGAACACCATTACTCTTGAACTTTGGAGAGTTTGCATATAAGTTCTTGCAATAAACAATGAATCTTGCAACACTACATCAAAAACTAATGATATATTGTATGCTGACTAACATAACACAATAAAAAAAAACCTGCCTACTCTATGGCCTGTCAGGTTGAATATGGAATGTACACCTTGCCTATGCTATAGTGTGAGTTCTAGACTGAAAACCTAGAGATGAAACTATATTTATGTTTCTATAAAAATCAAAACTGACGGGGCACCTGGGTGGCTCAGTGGGTTAAAGCCTCTGCCTTCAGCTCAGGTCATGATCTCAGGGTCCTGGGATCAAGCCCCACATCGGGCTCTCTGCTCAGCAGGGAGCCTGCTTCCCCCCCCCTCTCTCTCTGCCTGCCTCTGCCTACTCTCTGTCAAATAAATAAATAAAATCTTTAAAAAAAAAACCAAAACTGACAACTATTTTGTTGAGTTTTTTTTTAACTGTCCTCAGAGGATCAGCTGATAGTGTTAGCTAATGATGTGTGTGCTCATAAATATTTAGTAACTGGATTCAGGTGGCAGGAGAGCAAGAGAGGCCTGATTTGTGGCATTTGCTTATTCCCATGATGTAAATATTCCCACCATAGCCAACTGCAAGCTACCAACTTGAAGTCAATAAAAGTGGAGTTGAGAAGATATACATGCAATCTACTTTCATGAGCTGGTACCAGCCAGTTCCAGCACATCACTGGAGCTCAGATTTAAAGAATTATTTCAGTCTTAGTTTGTATATATTTATAAATTACATACAATATGAACCAAAATAGGGTAGTTTTCATAGTTGTTTTGTATGTTACACATAGATGTCTACCCACTCTACAGTGTTAGCTGGCACTAAAATATTCCAATTTTTTTTTTTTTTGCTGTACCACCTTTTAAGCTTTTAGAGTATAATTTGTGCGTTTTACAGAAGTAAACCAAAGATAAATTATTTGTGAATATAGAATGACTAGAATTCATTCCTAGGGCAGTGTCCTAAAAGATTCATTGCTGCATGCTTTAACAACTTTTGAGACAGGTTTTTTTTTAAAGATTTTATTTATTTATTTTACAGAGCTCACAAGTAGGCAGAGAGGCAGACAGAGAGAGTGGGGGGAAGCAGGTTCCCTGCTGAGCAAAGAGCCTGATGTGGGGCTTGATCCCAAAACCTGGGATCATGACCTGAGCCGAAGACAGAGGCTTTAACCCACTGAGCCACCTAGGTGCCCCAAGACAGGTTTTTTTATTACATTTATAAAAGATGAAAAATAAACCAGGTTTATATATAAAAGATAAAAAATAAACCCTTTTTTGCCTTGTTATTTACTATATTTTCAGTACACTTTCAGTGTAAGTTAAGCTAAATTGCATCATATTAACAACTATGAGTATTTCTGTGAGCATATTTATATTGAATATGAATAAACTTCTGAAAAAGAATAAAGAATGTTTTCATCAAGACGTTAAATGAAACTCTTAAAAAGTCTGATATACCAGATGAGGAGGATTCATCACCCATGCTGATTGTTGCCCTCTTGGAGAAAGACAACCTGCCAACAATTACAAATCACCAACATGTACCAGGCACTGTGTTAGTTACTGGAAGCACAAGGGTTAAGAAGATAGACAGTGTCACTATCCTTATAAGTTTACATTCTGTTCCAGCCTAAGTCACAGCAATAGGAAGCCACTGCCTGGTTTAAAGCATTATCTGCCTCATATTTGAAAATTACCTTCTTGTAAAATATAGAAATTTGTAACATTGGTATTTCCAGGTCCCACATTATTCTCAAATCTTTCTTATTCTTTCAGGAATTACCTTCCATGTACAACCTCCAAACTTCACTTTTCTTTTCCCTTTTGGCACCTGCATTCAAGGTGCCCTGATGCTGAACTAATTATGAGATTGCTTTGCCTAGGAACAGAAGATCCACTCTCTCATACTCCAGTTAACCAAGGCTTGACTAGAATTGTATTCCTAGTGCAGTGTCCTAAATGATGGTCCAGGCAGCTGAAAGAACAAATAGTTTCCTCCCAAGTCTCTCAATAGTATCTCCTCTGGGGGCACCTGGGTGGCTCAGTGAGCTGAGCCTCTACCTTTGGTTCAGGTCATGATCCCAGGGTCCTGGGATTGAGCCCTGCATTAGGCTCTCTGCTCAGTGGGGAGCCTGCCTCCCCCCTCTCTCTCTGCCTGCCTCTCTGCCTACTTGTGATCTCTGTCTGTCAAATAAACAAATAAAAATCGTTTAAAAATTTAAAAAAATAGTATCACCTCTGTCATTCTTCCCCATTCCTCCTCTCCCATGACAAAGTCCTCAGTGTCTTTTGAAGCTTTTCTAGCACTAACACCCCTGTCTTTGCAGCCAGCCAAACAATTTGGAAAAATGACCACTGGTGGCCTAATTTTCTAAACCACCCCTAGTTCGTTTCCTAGAGGGTTAGAAGAGTTTCCATGAAACAAGAGAAGCAACATTCCAGAACCAAGAAATCCTTATTATCCTTGCTTCTGCTTCCTGAAGCAAGACATGGAGATTTGTCAATTTTGGAACCTCATTCACAAAGACTGGTTTCTAAGTATCCAGTTGGTTATCACAGCATTACTACACTTTACTGGCTTTGCTGAATGGTGTAGCCTATCCAGCTGCTTCAAAAGACCTGGGCAACTACACTACAGAAGGACTTTAAAGGAGCTGAAATGATGATTGTGTCTCCTGCCATCTTGTTATTGGCTAAGAGGCTGAGGGAAAAGTGAGGATTATATGATAATCAAAATATGCTCAGGAAGTGAGATGTAAGGCTCAGGAGATATACAACAGCATTTTCCACAGGTGCAATTTGATAGGGCCAGTGGCTAGCCTGTGGAGACAGTGCTATGAGCCAGACTACTTGCCCACAAAATACCATGAAGGAACAGCTGCAGGAAGCAAGGATCACACAATAGGAAAGGCCCTGCTCTATGAACCTCAGCTTTGTTTTCTGGGTATTTGGGTGCTGAGGTAAGACCACCCCAGGGCATATTTGGGTATTTGCCTAATGACCTGCATTAAGCACCATGTATTCTTGACAGCTGTGAGTGAAATACAACTGACAGCCAAAGAACTTTGTTCTCTCTCTTTCTGGGATGTAATTCTACTTTCTGGTGACAGTAAACCCATCAGTGATTCTAAAATGCCTTCAGTCTAGAAGACCTGCACAGGAGACTGTCATCATGGATATTTTCTAGAAATTGTGAGCAAATATAGCCTAAACTTTGCTAGTAAGACTTGCTTTTTACCAAATAACTGCCTCTTAAATTTGAATAGTAAATTTGATCCTCACAACAACCTTATGAAGAAGGCATTACCTCAATTTTCTGGGCAGAAACTGAGACTTAGAAAAGTCATATGACTTTTGACTTTATATGTCTGCTCAGTGCCTGCTCAGTGTCTGCTCAGTTATAGGACCAAAGCCATAGTGCTCAGAGGTCTAGTAAGTGATGGATTCAGAAAAGGACTTGAAGACAGAAGACAGGCTGGATGGGAAACAGAGGGGATGGGGCCAAAAGGAGTTTGAGGGAGAGGGAGAGATGTTGGTATGACTCCTACATTTCTGCTTTGAGAACCACGGTTCATGAAGATATGCTTCATTAAGACAAGAATAAAGGCAGATTGCAGTGTGATGTCCCCACACTCCTTCTCTTTAATGACAGACAGTGAAGAGCAGTAAATAATTGTTTTCAGCTTGGCTATTAGGTGAGAAGTATCTTTGGCACATCCTAGTGTATAGTACACACATCGTTATGTGGGTCTGCAGGAAAATTCTAGGCTGGAAGATCAATGTGAAAGACAGAAGCCCTAAGAGTAGAAGATGTGACCAAGGTGCTTATCAAATATGTGGGCCAAGGACAGAAAAAAAAAACAAACCCTGATGAACATCCACATTTAAAAGCTAGGTAAAGAGACAAGGATCTTTGAAGGAGACTAAGATTGCTCAGTCCTCCTTTTGCCATCCTGTTTCCCACACACCACAGCTTCTTAAGAATAAGAGCTGGCTCAGGAAGAATTGTTTCAGGAAGGATGTGGGAACATGAAGGTTGAGGGGGGCAGAGTGATTTAAAATCCTTCAGTGTTAAGTGCTTTATCGATCAACCATTGTCCAGAGGTAACCAAGGATGAGCTGTGAAAAACCAGTCTTCCTCAGAAATGCAATTGTGCTTCCAGCTTATTTAACAAGTCTCTTTCATTTTTAATCTATTTTAAGGGACTACTCAGTAACTGATGTTTGCTGTAGTTGGCAAAGTACCGTCAACACTAGTACTACCTGATTTTCTTTCTTGAATTTAAAGAAATTTCAAGGAAGGGCAGGGAGGCTGAAAGCAGGTTCGAGCATCTTGGATTTGGCCTTGAACAGTCTCCTGTGTCTTTCTCCTTTACTCTTGTGGGATGCCACAAGCTAAATTAATGCTATGGGAATCACTCCACAAGTTAAAGTCTTTCTGTTTGACCTTAGAGAGTCACTTTTACCCTCCCCAGGACTTAATTTCCTTATCCAGAGAAAAATTTTAGGAAATTTAAAACTATTCTTATATACTGTGGTGAAATATCATACATTAAGTTGAAAAATGACTTGGAGGACATTGTTGTCAGTGTTATACTACTGATGGGGCCTCTATGTTCATTCTACAATGTTCGTTGCCTATTATGCCTATTAATGCCTATTATGTGTCAGGCACTGGAGATACAGTGATAAAACAGGATAGACCAGTTCCCTGCTCTCACACAACTCACATTCTAGTAAAGAAGAAAGCCAATAAACAAGTGAGCAACTAATAAAATAGAGTAATAAATTCTAGAACAAAATAAAATTTGGTTGTAAGATGTTAGGATGGGACTAAAAGCAACTTTAGATTAGATAGGGTAGTTAGGAAAGCTCTGAGGTGATATCTGACATGAGAACTGAAAGATCAGAAGCCAACCATGCAAAGAGCCAAGATAAGAAACCTCCAGGCAGAAGAAACAAAATTAAGAGTTCTCAAGTCATAAAAATGAATGGAGTGCATAAGAAATTAAATCCAGACTAAGGACAACTGGATGTTCACATGCAAAAGAGAAGCTGAACTGCTACCTCATCTCACTCCATATACAAAAATGAACACCAAATAGATCAAATACCTAAATACAAGAGCTTAAACCATAAAACTCATGGAAAAATATCCAAGCATAAATCTTCATGACCTCGGATTCAGCAAAGAGTTTTAGATACAACACCAAAAGCACAAGCAACAAAATAGAAATCAATAAATTGGACTTCACTGAAATTAAAAACATTTGTGTATCAAACAATACTATCAAGAGAGTGAAAAACAACTTACAGAATGGGGGGAGTTGATAATTATATATCTGATAATCTGAAATTATATATCTTATAAGGATCCAGAATATGCAAAGTATCCAGAATATGCAAAGAATGACTCAGGGGTGCCTGGATGGTTCAGTTGATTAAGTGTCCAACTCTTGGTTTCAGCTCAGGTCATGATCTCAGAGACGTGAGATGGAGCCCTACATCAGGCTCCATGCTCAGCAGAGAGTCTGCTTGAAATTCTCTCCCTCTCTCTCTGCTCCACCCATCCATGCTCTCTCTTCCTCTCTCTCTCTAAGATAAATAAATCTTTAAAAAAAAACTTACAACTCAAAAACAAAAAAACAAGCAACCCAATTTTAAAATGGGCAAAGTTGGGGTGCCTGGGTGGCTCAGTGGGTTAAAGCCTCTGCCTTCACTCAGGTCATGATCCCAGGGTCCTGGGATCAAGCCCCACATTGGGCTTTCTGCTTGACAGGGAGCCTGCTTCCTCCTCTCTCTCTGCCTGCCTCTCTGTCTACTTGTGATGTCTGTCTGTCAAATAAACAAATAAAACCTTTTAAAAAAATAAAATGGGCAAAGGATTTGAGTAACTATTTCTTCAAAGGTATGTAAATGGCCAATAAGCACATGAAAGATGCTCAATGTAAGTAGTAATTAGGAAAGTGCAAACCAAAACCACAATGCAGAACCATTTTGCATTTAGTAGGATGGCTATAATATTAACAATGATAATGACAAACATGAAAAATAGTAAGTGTTGGAGAGGAAGTAGAAAATTTGGAACCCTCGTATTTTGCTGGTGGGAATGTAAAATCATGCAACTGCCATAAAAAGCAGCATGGCAGTTCCTGGAAAAGGCTAAACATACAGTTACCATATGATCCAGCAATTCTACTCCTAGGTATATACCAAAAATAACCCCCTGAAAACAGGTACTCAAACAAAAATTTGTGCATGAATATCAATAGCAGCATGTTTCACAATTTGCCAAATGATTGAAAATACTTAAATCTCCATCAACTGATGAATAGATAAGTTGTGGTATATCCATACAATGGACTATTAGTTATCCATAAAAAGAAGGAAATTTTCTTTTTTTTATCTTTAATTTTATATTTTTATTTTAACTCCAATTAATTGACAGACAGTGTTAAATTAGTTATAAGTATACAACATACTGACTCAAAAATTCTATGTATTATTTAGTGGTCATCAAGATAAGTTTACTCCTACATCCCTTCAACTATTTCTCCAATTGTCCCACCCACTTAACCTCTGGTAACCATCTGATAGTTCTCAAGAGTTAAGACTCCGTTTTTTGATTTGTCTCTTTTCCCCCCTTTGTTTGTTTCTTAAATTTCATATATGAATGAAATCATATGGTATTTGTCTTCTTCTGACTGACTTATTTCACTTAGCATTATACTTTCTAGATCCTTCCAAGTTGTTGCAAATTCCAAGATTTCATTCTTTGTTATGGTTGAATAATATTACACTGTTTTGATTTGCATTTTCCTGATGATGAATTATCTTTAGCATCTTTTCATGTGTCTGTTGGCCATCTGGATGTCCTCTTTGGAGAAATGCCTTTTCATACCTCTTGCCCATTTTTTAATTGGGTTATTTGTTTTTTGACTGTTGAGTTCAATAAGTTCTTTATATATTTTGGATATTAACCCTTTATTGGATAGGTCATTTGCAAATATCTTCTCCCATTCTGTAGGTTATCTTTTAGTTTTGTTGATAGTTTTCTTTGCTCTCCAGGAGCTTTCTATTTTGATGTAGTCCCAATAGCTTATTTTTGGTTTTGTTTCCCTTTCCTCGGGAGACATATTTAGAAATATGTAGTTATAGAAAATGTCAGAAAAAATACTGCTTGTGCTCTCCTCTAGGATTTTTATGGTTTCAGGTCTCACATTTTGGTCCTTAATCCATTTGGATTTTATTTCTGTGTGTGGTGTAAGAAAGTGGTCTAGTTTTACTCTGTGGCATGTGCCCGTCCAGTTTTCCAACACCATTTGTTGAAGAAACTATCTTTTTCCCATTGCATATTCTTGCCTCCTTTGTCAAAGATTAAGTGACTATATAAATCTGGGTTTTTTCAGGTTTTCTATTCTGTTCCATTGTTCTATGTGTCTATTTTTGTGCCAGTACCATATTGTTTTGATTGCTACAATTTTGTAGTATAAATTGAAATCTGGAATTATCATACCTCCAGCTCTGTTTTTCTTGTTCAAGATTGCTTTGACTATTCGGAGTCCTCTTTGCTTCCACATACATTTTAGAAATGTTTGTCCTAGTTCTGTGAAAATGCTATTGGTATTTTGATAGGGAATGCATTAAATCTGTAGATAACTTATGATGGATTGGACATTTTAACAATACTTGTTCTTCCAATTCATGAGGATAGAATATCCTTCCATTTATTTGTGTCATCTTCAATTTCTTTCACTGATATTTTCTAGTTCTCAGAATATAGGTCTTTTCTTTAGTTAAGCTTATTTGTAAGTATTTTATTATTTTTTGGTGAAATTGGAATTGAGATTGTTTTCTTAATTTCTCTTTCTGCTGTCTCATTACTTGTGTATGAAAATGTAATGGGGCTGTCTGGGTGGCTCAGTCAGTTAAGCATTTAATTCTTGATTTTGGCTCAGGTCATGATCTCAGGATTATGGGATCAAGCCCACATCAGGTTCCACACTCAGGGGAGAGTCTGCATGAGATTATCTCCCTCTCCCTCTTCCTCTGCCCTTCCCCTCTCACTTGCACTCAGTCTTTCTCTCAAATAAATAAATAAACAAACCTTAGAAAAAAGACAGTAAAGAAATGCAATGGATTTCTGTACAGTGATCTTGCAACCTAATTGAATTCATTTGTCAGTTCTAGCAGTTTTCTGGTGCAGTCTTTTGGTTTTTCTGTATATAGTATCACACCATCTGCAAATAGTGAAAGTTTCATTACCCCCTTAACAATTTGGATGACTTTTATTTATTTTTCTTATATGATTGCTGTGGCTAGGACTTCCAGTACTATGTCAAATAAAAATGGTAAGAGTGGACATCCTTGTCTTGTTCTTGATCTTAGGGGAAAAACTCTCAGTGTTTTACCATTGAATGTTATGTTAACTATGGGTTTTTCATATATGGCCTTTATTATGTTGAGGTATGTTTGTTCTAAACCTACTTTGCTGAGGGTTTTATCATGAATGCATGTTGTACTTTTTCAAATGTTTGTGCTGCATCTATTGAAATGATTATATGATTCTTATCCTTTCTTTTTTTTAATGTGTTGTATCCCATTGATTTATTTGCAAATATTGAACCATCCTTACAATCCAGGAATAAATCCTACTTGATTGTGGTGAATGATTATTTTTTAATGTATTGTTGGATTCAGGTTAGTTATGTTACTTTGAGGATTTTTGCGTCTATATTCATGACAGATATTAGTCTGTAATTCCCTTTTTTTATGTCCTGTCTGGTTTTGGTTTCAGGGTAATGCTGGTGTCATGGAACGAATTTAGAAGTTTTCCTTTCTTTTCTGTTTCTTAGAATGGTTCAAGAATAGATATTAAGTCTTTTTCAAATGTTTGGTAGAATTCATCTGTAAAACCATCTAGTCCTGGACTTTTGTTTGTTGGCAGTTTTTTGATTACTGGTTCAATTTCTTTGCTGGTTACCACTCTGTTCAAAGTTTCTATTTCCTCCTGTTTCAGTTTTCATAGTTTATACTTCTAGGAATTTCTTCTAGGTTGTGCAATTGTTTGATGTAGAGTTTTTCATAATATTCTCATAGTTGTTTGTATTTCTGTGGTTTGGGTTGTTATTTTTCACCTTTCATTTATAAGTTTGTCTATTTGAGTCCTTTCTCCTTTTTTTGTTTTTGTTTTTGTTGAGTCTGGCTAAAGGTTTAGCAATTTTATGGATTTTTTTTTTCAAAGAACCAGCCCTTCATTTCATCTATCTGTTTTATTGTGGGTTTTTTTGTTGTTGTTTTTGGTTTTAAAGATTTTATTTATTTATTTGACAGAGCGAGAGATCACAAGTAGGCAGAGAGGCAGGCAGGTGGGGGAGGGGGGGAGCAGGGTCCCTGCTGAGCAGAGAGCCCGATGCAGGGTTTGATCCCAGGACCCTGGGATCATGAACAGAGCCAAAGATAGAGGCTTTAACCCACTGAGCCACTCAGATGCCCCTACTGTTTTTTTTTTTTAATTCTATCTTGTTTATTTTGCTCTAATCTTTATTATTTCCTTCCTTTTATTGGTTCTGGGTTTTGTCTCCTCTTTTTTTTTTTCTCACTCATTTAGGCGAAAGGTTAAATTGTTTATTTGAGATTTTTCTTGTTTCTTGAAGTGCACCTGTATTGTTATAAACTTCCCTCTTAGAATCTCTTTTGCTGCATCCCAAACATTTTAGACTGCTGTGTTTTCATTTTCATTTGTCTCCATGTGTTTGTTGTATTCCCTCTTTGATTTCTTGGTTGATCCTTTCATTGTCTAGTAGCATGTTATTTAACCTCCATATATTTGTGCTCTTTCCAGATTTTTTCTTGTGGTTGATTTCTAGTTTCACAGTGCTGTGATCAGAAACAATGCATGGTATGACTTTGACCTTTTTGAATTTATGGAGACTTGTTTTGTGTCCCAATATGTGACTATGTTGGAGAATGTTCCATATGTACTTGAAAAGAATGTGTATTCTGCTGTTTTACTTTTTTTTTAATATGTACTTATTTATTATTTTTTTTAGAAAGAGAGAATATGCAGCATGGAGGGGCAGAGGGAGTGGGAGAGAGAGAATCTCAAGCAGACTCCCCACTGAACATGGAACCCAACGTGGGGCTCAATCCCATGATCTTGAGATTATGAGCTGAGCTGAAATCAAGAGTCTGATCCTCAGCCAACTGAGCCACCCAGGCACCCCTATTCTGCTGTTTTAGGATGAGATGTTCTGAATATATCTGTTAAATCCATCTGTCCAATATATCATTCAAAGCCACTGTTCCCTTATTTATTTTTTTGTTTGGCTGATTATGTCTACTGATATAAGCATGATATTAATGTCTACAAATATTATTTTATTAATATCAATTAGCTCCTTTATGTTTGTAATTAACTGTTTTATATATTTAGGTGCTCTCATACTGGGTGCATAAATATTTACAATTGTTGTGTCTTCTTGTTGGATTATTCAGTTTACGATTATATATTGTCCCTTGTGTCTTGTTTCAGTTTTTGTTTTAAAGTGCATTTTGTATGATGTAAGTATTGCTATACCAGATTTCTTTTCACATTCATTTGCACAATAAATGCTCTTCTGTTTTTTCATTTTCAATCTGCATGTGTCTTTTAGTTCTAAAATGACTCTCTTGTAGGTAACGTATAGTATAAATAGATCTTGTTTTCTTGTTTTCTTTTTTTTTTAAGAGAGAGACCAAGAGAGAGTGGGGGAAAGGGGTAGAGGGAGAGGAAGAGAGAGAATCCCAAACAGGCTTTATGACCAGCATGGAACCCATTGTGGGGCTTAATCTCACAACCCTGAGATCATAACCTGAGCCAAAATCTAGAGTTGAACACTAAGCTGACTGAGCCACCTAGGTGTCTTAGGTATTTTATTTTTATGCATTCCATCACCGTATATCTTTTGATTGGAGCATTTAGTCCATTTACATTCAAAGTAATTATTGATAAGTATATATTTATTGCCACTTTGTTATTTGTTTTATGGTTGTTTTTGTAGTTTTGTTCCTTTCTTCCCTTGCTCTGCTTTCTCATGATGAGTTGGCTTTCTTTAGTTATATACTTGGATTCCTTTCTCTTTATATTTTACATATCTATTACTGGGTTTTGATATATGGTTACCATTTGGTTTGTATACAAAGTTTTCTGCATATAGTACTCTACATTAAGTTGACGGTAGCTTTTTTTTTTTTAAAGATTTTATTTATTTATTTGACAGACAGAGATCACAAGCAGGCAGAGAGGTGGGCAGAGAGGAGAGGAGGAAGCAGGCTCCCTGCGGAGCAGAGAGCATGATGTGGGGCTAGATCCCAGGACCCTGAGATCATGACCCGAGCTGAAGGCAGCGGCTTAATCCACTGAGCCACCCAGGCGCCCCAAGTTGATGGTAGCTTAATTTTGAACCCACTCTTTTTAAAAAGATTTTTATTTATTAATTTGAGAGAGAGAGGGAGAGAAAGGATGAGCAGGGGTGGGGAGGGGCAGAGAGAGAGAGAGAGAGAGAGAGAAGCAGGCTCATCACTGAGCAGGGAGCCCAAAATGGGACTCAATCCCAGGACTCCTGGATCATGGCCTGATCTGAAGGTAGATGATTAACCCACTGAGCCACCCAGGTACCCCTAATTTTGAACACATTCTTTAGTCCTTTCCCTCTCACATTTTAGGTACATACTGTCATTACCTTGCACCCTTTTATTTTGTGTGTCCCTTGACTGATTTTTACAGATATACTTTTTTTTTTTTTGCTGCTTTTGTGCTTCCTACTTTTCTTACTCTTAAATAATATCTTTCTTTTCCAGTCAGAAAGTCCCCTTTAACATTTTTTGTAAGGCTGGTTTAGTAGTCATGAATTCCTGGAACTTTTTTCATCTGGGAAACTTTTTATCTCTCCTTCTCTTCTGAATGTCAGCATTGCTGGGTAGCATATTCTTGGCTGCAGGTTTTTTCCATTTCATTTTTTCCACAATATTATGTTACTCTCTTCTGGCCTGCCAAGTTTCTTCTGGAAAATCACCTGATAGACTTACAGGGTTACCCTTGTATGAAATGGCTTTTTCTTCTCTTGCTTCCTTTTTAAAAAAAGACTTTATTTATTTATTCCAGAAAGAGGGAGAGACAGAGAGAGACAGAGAGAGAGAGATCAGGGGGAAGAGCAGAGGGAGATAGACAAGCAGGCTCCACACTGAGCACAGAGCTCAATACAGGGCTCAATTCCAGGACCCCAAGATCATGACCTAAGCCTTAACCAACTCAACTGACTAAGCTAGGTGGGTGTTTCTCTCTTGCTGCTTTTAAAATTCTCTCTTTATCACTACTTTTTTCCATTTTAATTACTACATGTCTTGGTGTGGACTTCATTGCATTGATTTTGCTGGGGGATTTCTGTGCCTCCTGGATCTGGATTTCTGTTTCCCTCCCCAGATTCGGGAATTTTTCAGCTATCATTTCTTCAAATAAATTTTCTGCCCCCTTTTGTCTCTCTTCTCCTTCTGTGATCCCTATAATGTGAATTTTATTTTACTTGATGGAATTGTTGAGTTCCCTAAGTCTATTCTCATTTTGTATAGCTTTTCTTTCTCCCACATGCTCAGCTTGATTATTTGGCATTACTCTGTTCTTCAGCTCACTGGTTCATTCTTCTGATTCCTCTCTTGTATTTATTTCCTCTAGTGTATTTTTAATTTTATTTATTGCATTCTTCATCTCTGACTGGTTCCTTTTTATCTCTTTCTTAAAGGTCTCACTGATGCCCTGTGCTCTTTTCTCAAGTCCAGTGGGTATCTTTATGATCATCATTTCAAATTCTCTAATAGACATATTACTTATCTCCATTTCACTTAGGTCTCTTGCTATAATTTTGTCCTAATCTTTCATTTGGGACACATTCTGTCTCCTCATTTTGTCTCTCTGTTCTTGTTTCTGTGTGTTATGATAGTCAGTTACATCTCCTATTCCTAAAAGTAGTGGCCTTATTAAGAAGAAATCTTGTAGTGCCCTGCAGTACAATGTCCCCTGTTCATCAGGATGTGGCATATTGTGGATGTCTCCTGTGTGTGTTGAGTGTGCCATATTGTTGTGGCTGAGCCACTTTTCCCTTCAGTCCAGTCATCTGCAGTGTCTTTCCTTATCTCTTTACGGCAGTGTTTCATCCCTGTGTTATTAGTGGGACAGTCTGGGGCCACCTTGGCCTTGATTTAGGTCAGACCTCATTTTTGCAAGATGCAATATCACCAATATAAGGCACTTTCCTTGTGTTGTGCCCTGAGAAGCTTTCATTGGTGAAGAGAGCCTACAATTATAACAGCTGTCTTCCTCCAGCCCACCGCTAGGGCCACTGTCTGACTGGTGTATGTGGTTATCTTTCTCTCTCCCTGGGGCAGCTGTCTCTTTGGAATGGTGCTGGCCCTTGTCAGGGCTGCTTGTACACTGGAAGGCTTGTGGTACTGTTTTGGATGGGATATGGCCAAGAGCATATTGGAGAGGGTAGATCTGCAATATGCACCAGGGCAGGATGATGCAATGTTTGCATGATTCATGCACCAGTTTTCTGTGAGAGGTGACCTGCCACAGAACTGAGGCTGGCCAAGTTGGAGGGGGTGGGACTGCAAAGTACACAGGGGGCAGGAGGTATGGTGTTGGCAAGGTTTATCCTGGTCCTCTGCAGGGAGAGACCTGCAGCAACAGGACTGAGGCAGTACCAACTGAAGGGGGTCAATCTGCCAAAGCACAGAGGGAGGTGTGTGGAACAGTGGTGTTAGCATGTCCAGTAGTGAGTGTCAGTGGTGTGCTGGTTCCTGCAGGTGGACATGTGTTTATGCTGAGGGGCAGGTAGGGAAGGGAAATGGAGCCTGCCAGCTCTTTTGTTCCTGGAGGAGTGTCCCAGTGGTCTCTGTCCCTCCAGGATGTGCTCTGAGATAAACAACTCTCCCTCCTGTGTGTCCCAGGTGTAGATCAAACTACTGCTTTTATACGGTATCTCTGCAGGCTGCTTTTTGTGCTGCCCCCTTAAGGGCAGGGACTCAGTTTCCTGTCACCCTCCCAACTCTCCCAGAGCCAAGCCCACTGATTTTTTAAAATTCCTGGTTTTAACCCTGCTGGTATAAAAACTCACAAAATTTGGTCCTTCTAGTTTTCAAAGCCAAATATTATGGGAATTCATTTTCCCCATGTGGGCTCCCTGGTGTGATGGTCTATTTCTTTCCCCTCTCTATACCATAGGTCCCTCCCTCAAGGACTGTCTTGCGTGTACATTTAGCTCTCATCCAGTCTCTGCCCTTCCCACCTTCTTCAGTGTGGACTTTTCTCTACCTCTAGTTGTGGAGTTTGTTTTGTCAGTGTTCAGGTGATTTTCTGGGTTATTTACACTAATAAGAGTGTTATCTAACTTTATATGTGGGATGAGGTGAGCTTAGGATCCTCATTTTCTGCTGTCTTTCACCTTATCCAAAGGAAGGAAATTCTGACATATGCTACATCGTGGATGAATCTTGAAAACATTATGTTAAGTGAAACAAGCCTGACACAAATTATCATATTTTATATGACTTAATTTATATGAAATGTGCAGAATAGGTAAATTTATAGAGATTAAAAGTAGTTTAGTGGTTGCTAAGGGCTCTGGGGAGGAAATGAAGAAGTAAATACCCTTTTTGGGTAATGAAAATATTCTGAAACTAGATAATGGTGAAGGTTTCACAACTCTGTGATTATACTAAGAATAAACTTAAATGGATGAATGAACGGTATCTGAGTTATATCTAAGTAAAGATGTTTTCACAAAGCATGTTAATGTTAGCCAAGAATAGTGAAAGTGATAGAAGGGGCAGAGATGTAAATTGTCTAAGTATACCATCCTCCTAAGGCCCCATGCAGTTCTAAGTTTCATAATGCTAACCATATACATTGAGCAGTTTCCTTGGTTTCTTTGTGCTAGGCCAAAGGCTTTTTCTTTCCTTTCAAAAATTAGCACTCTAAAATCAAAGAACACAGAACTGTAGGGGATAGAGAGGATATTTGTCTCTGTATCTAGAGCAGAGGTAATCTAATTACTCTCCCTTGTCCTAGTCAGGGTGGGAGCTTCCTCTCAAGCCCCACGAAAGACTCCAGAGACACCAACTGCATCAAAGGAACAATGGGGAGAGGATATAATAAGTTTGTTCCAAGAACATGAAGGTTTAATGGCTCCATGCATGACGACAAAAGCTCTACCCTTCAAAACCATACCCCAAGGATCACCTTGGCTAACCTTAACAATTACATTTTATTAAATGATTACTCTGTGCCAGGCATTATGCTAGGTGAGATTTCATTGATTATCTCATTTGATCCATACAACAACCCAGTGAGGATTTTTCACATTTGTATCCCCAGTTCTACAATTGAGGAAAGTGAAGTACTTCTTTTTCAAAACCTTGTCTAAGGGGCCCCTGGGTGGCTCAATTGGTTAAGTAGCTGTCTCTTGATTTCAGTGAGGTCATGAACTCAGGGTCATGAGATTGAGCTGCACACTGGGCTCATGCTCAGCATGGAGTCTGCTTGAGATTCTCTCTCTCCTTCTCTGTTCTACCCCTGCTCACTCATTCTCTCTTCATTCTCTCGAAAATAAATAAAATCTTAAAAAAAATTAAAACCTTGTCTAAGACTTACCAGATAATAAGAAGGCATACCCAAGTTCTATCAATCTAAACTTGCTCTTGAGCTCCACATTGTACTATTCTGTCCCCTTGGCCCCCATGAGTGCTCCTCTTCTGTGGAGTTAAGGAAGCTCTGAGATCCTTATAGGAGTTGGGTGTATGCTTCTAAACTTTTTATTTTCTCTGTTAAATTTAGTGGGCTAAACAGACAAAACTTTGATCAATTAGGGATGTAGCTGGTTATATTAAAGGAAATAGGCCATCAGAAATGTCCTGGTTGTATACTTTCATGATGCTGCTTCTCTGACCCACCTGAGGTCTGTGAGAAAAAAGAGGAAGAATGGGTTGGTCATCAGAGTTCAAGCTTTGTTTCCCTTATTGTATGAAAAATTTTACTCTAGAATTATAGCCTAAGGGTGTCCTTAGCTAGCAATCATGCTAATAAATACTAAACACTTACCAAGTAGTAAGAACTGTGGTAAGTGTTTTTACAGAGATTATTTCATTTGAGCCTGACAACAATTCTGTGTAATCGGTACTATGTTATCATCCTATTTTTGTAATTGGAAGAACTGAAACATAACTATAACAAACTTGTCCTAGAACTCTTAGCTCATAAAAATACTGAAGGCAATGGTCACATTCAGTCAGATCTCAGGTCCCTTGTTTCTCTAAAACTTTTTTTATTGTCATTAAAAAAACACATAAATTTTACCCCCTTAACCATTTTTAAGTGTATAGTTTGGCAGTGTTAATTATACACACATTGGTGTGCAAAAGATCTCCAGAACTTTTTTGTCTCACAAAACTGAAGTCCTATACCAATTAAGCAAAAATTTCCTTTTCCTCTTCTCCCTAGCACCTGTTAACCATCACTCTACTTTCTGTTCCTAAGAATTTGACTAGTTTAGATACCTTGTGTAAGTGGAGTCATACAGTACTTGTCTTTTTTTGTAACTGGCTTATTTCACATGACATAATGTCCTCAAGGTTCATCCATGTTTTAGCATGTGATAGAATTTCCTGCTTTTTATGGCTGAGTAATATTCCACTTGTATGTATGTCTTAGTCTGTTCAGGCAGCTATGACAAAAATACCATAGACTGGGTGGCTGAAACAACAGAAATTTATTTCTCACAGTTCTGGAGGCTCAGAAGTCTGAGATTAAGGTGCTGCCAGACTTAGTCTCAGACTAAGGGCCTTCTTTCTGGTTCATAGATGGCCATTTTCTTGATGTATCCTCACACAGCAGAAAGGTCAAGGAAGTTCTTTAGGATCTCTTTTACAAGGGCGCTAATACCATTCATAATGGCTCCACCCTCATGATTTAATCACCTCTTAAGGGCTCCACATCCAAATACCATCACATTGGGAGTTAGTAGATTTATTTATTTATTTTAGAGAGAGAGAGAGCTGGGGGATGCCACTGGGAGAAGGAAAGAAAGAGAAAATCTCCAGCTGACTCCCTGCTTAGGATGGAACCTGACACAGGCTTAATCTCAAGACCTTGAGATTATAACCTGAGCCAAAATCAAGAGTTGGATGCTTAACCAACTGAACCTCCCAGGCACTCCAACATATGAATTTTGATGGGAGAGAAACATTCAGTCTGTAACAATGTATATACTACATTTGTGTATCCATTTATCTGTCAATAAACATTTGGGTTGTTTACACTTCCTGCCTACAAACTGTGCTATGAACATGGGTGTGGAAATATCTCTTCACAACGCTGCTTTCAGTTCTTTTGTATATATACCCAAAAGTGAGATGGTTAAATACTGTGGCAGTTCTATTTTTAATTTTTTTGAGGAAACTCCATAATGTTTTCTTAGTGGGTTGGACCATTTTATAACCCCAACTGTGAACAAGGGTTTATATTTCTCCACATCTTCACCAGCACTTGTTGTTTTGTGTTTTTATTTTTACAGTAGTCATGCTAGTAAGTGTGATTTAATATCTCACTGTAGTTTAATTTTCATTTCTTTGAAAATTGGAGATGTTGAACATCTTTTTATATGCTTGTTGGCCATTTGTAGCTCATCATTAGAGGAACATCATTCAGGTCTTTTGCCCTTTTTTAGTTGGGTTGATTTTTTTGTTGTTGAGTTGTGGGAGTTCATTATATATTATGGATATGTTGATTGTGTCCTTTGATGTAAAAAAGAAAGTTGTTAAGTTTGATGTAGTCCCAGTTCTCTATTTTTCATTTTATTGTCTGTGCTCTTAGTGCCATATCCAAAATATCACTGCCACAGCCAATGTCATGAAGATTTTCCCCTGTGTTTTATTCTAGGAGTTTCAGAGTTTAGGGTCTTGTGTTTAGGTCTTTAATTCATTTTGAATTAATTTTTGTGTATAGTGTAAGATAAGGTTCCAACTTCATTCTTTTGTATGTGGATATCCAATTTTCCTATACAGTTTGTTGAAGAGTCTATCCTTTCCCCATTGAGTAGTCTTGGCACCCTTCTCAAAGATAATTTCACCATACATGTGATGATTTATTTCTAGGCTCTTTATTCTACTCCATTTGTATATATGCCTGTCTTTATGCCAGTAACACACCACTTTGATAGCTATAACTTTGTAATATGTTTTGAAATCAGGAAGTGTGAGGCCTCCAACTTTTTTCTTCTTTTTCAAAATAGCTTTGGCTATGTGGGACCCCCTAAAATCCCATATGAATTTATGATAATTTTTAATGCAAAAATAGAAAATTGGAACATCAAACTTAACAATTTTTGCACATCAAAGAACACATCAATGGGCTGAAAAGGCAACCTATAGAATGGAAGAAAATATTTGCAAGTCATATGTCTAAGAAAAGATAATTATTCATAATGTATGATGAATATATATATAATATATAGTATATATATAGAACCCTTTTCAATATAATGAATATATATATAATGTATTATGAATATATATAATAATTATAATATATAATATATAATGAATCCTTTTTCTGAAAAAATGCTGTTAGGATTTCGAAAGATATTTCATCAAATCTGTAGGTTGCTTTGATTAGTATGGAAATCTCAACAGTATTGTTTTCTTTTTTTTTTTAAAGATTTTATTTATTTGACAGATCACAAGTAGGCAGAGGCAGGCAGAGAGAGAGGAGGAAGCAGGCTCCCTGTGGAGCAGAGAGCCCAATGCGGGGCTCAATCCCAGGACTCTGGGATCATGACCTGAGCCGAAGGCAGAGGCTTTAACCCACTGAGCCACCCAGATGCCCAACAGTATTGTTTTCTAATCCATGAACACACATATCTTCCCATTTATTTTTGCCATTTTAAATTTCTTTTACCGGGGCGCCTGGGTGGCTCAGTGGGTTAAAGCCTCTGCCTTCCGCTGGGGTCATTATCTCAGGGTCCTGGGATCGAGCCCCGCATCGGACCTCTCTGCTCAGCGGAAAGCCTGCTTCCCTTCCTCTCTCTTCCTGCCTCTCTGCCTACTTGTGATCTCTCTCTGTCAAATAAATAAAAAAAATTAAAAAATCTTTAAAATAAATAAATAAATAAATTTCTTTTACCAAAGTTTTGTTGTTTTCAGTATATAGGTTTTTCTTTTTTTTATTTTTCAAAAGATTCTATTTATTTATTTGAGAGAGAATGAGAGAGAGAGCATGAAAGGGGAGAGGGTCAGAGAGAGAAGCAGACTCCCCACTGAGCAGGGAGCCCGATGTGGGACCCAGTCCTGGGACTCCAGGATCATGACCTGAGCTGAAGGCAGTTGCCCAACCAACTGAGCCACCCAGGACCCCAGTATATAGGTCTTTCATCTCTACCCCAGTATATAGGTCTTTCATCTCTACAATTAAGTTTATTAAGTGTTTTATTCATTTTGATGCTAATGCAAATGATTTTTTAAAATTTCCTTTTCAGATTTTTTGCTAGCATATAGAAATGCAATATATATTTTTGCTTCTTGATTTTGTATCCTGAAACTTTGCTGGATTTATTAGTGACAGTTTGTATGGAATCTTTTGGGTTTACTACATATTCGATCATATCATCCGCAAACAGGAATAATTTTACTTCTCTTCTAATTTAGATGCCTTTATTTTTTTTATTGCTTAATTGCTGTGGCTAGAATTTTCAGTACTATGTCAGATAGAAGTGGTGAGAGTGGACATCTTTACCTTGTTCCTGATCTTAGAGTAAAAGCTTTCAATTTTTCACCATTTAATATAACATTAGTGGTAAGCTTTTTGAATATGACTTTTATTATGTTGGGGTAGTTTACTTCTATTCCTAGGTTGTTGGGTGTTTTTATTATAAAAGGGTGTTGATTTTTGTCAAATGCTTTTTCTGCATCCTTTGAAATAACATGTGAGTTTTGTCCCTTATAATGCTGTGTTATATTACATTTGTTGATTTGTCTATGTTGAACCATCCTTATATTCTAGGAATATATTGCACTTGACTATGGTGTATAATCCTTTTAACATGCTGTTGAATTCAGTTTGCTGCTATTTTGTTGAGAATTTTTTAGATTTTATTTGTTTATTTGAGAGAGAGAGAGCATGAGTGAGGGAGAGGCAGAGGGAGAGAAAGAAGCAGACTCCCTGCTGAGTGGGAGTCTGGTTTGGGGCTCAATCCCAGGTCCCTGGGATCAGGACCTGAGCTGAGGGCAGATGCTTAACCCAGGTGCCTGGATGTTAATTATTATTCAAATCTTTGGTAGAATTCTGCCTTGAAGTTGTCTGGTCCTAGCTTTAATTTGATAGGAAATTTTTCATTACCGATTCCACATTCTTACTTGTTATTGGCATGTTAAAATTTTCTACTTCTTCATGATTCAGTCCTGATAGGTTGTATGTTTCTAGGAATTTATCCATTTCTTCTAGGTTTGCTAATTTTTTGGTACATAGTATTTCACCTTATTCTCTTACAAGCCTCCTTATTTCTTTGGCATCACTTATAGTTTTCCCTTTTTCATTTCTGATTTTAGTTTTTGAATCTTCTCTCTTTCTTTCTTAGTTAATCTAGCCAAGGGTTTGCCAATGTTGTTGATATTTTCAAAAACAATTCCTTCATTTTGTTGATCTTTTTCCCAATATTTTTCTATTTTCTATTTCATTTACCTCTGTTCTAATCTTTATTATTTTCTTCTTTCTATTAGCTTTGGGTTTCATTTGTTTTTCTTTCCCTAATTTCTTGCTGTGTAAAATTATTTTGTTGATTTGAGATCTTTTTTTCTTTTCCTTTTTCTTTCTTCCTTTTTTTTTTCACACACAGATCTCTAAAATTCCCTGCTTTCATTCCATCACATAAGCTTTGGTGTGTTGTGTTTCCATTTCATTTATCTCAAGGTGTTTCCTAATTTTCCTGTGACTTATTCTTTGATCCATTGGTTGTTTAAAGATTTGTTGTTTAATTTCCACATATTTGTAGCTTTTGTAGTTTTCCTTTTGCTATTGATTTCTAGTTTCAGTCTATTGTGTTCAGAAAAGATACTTTGTATGATTTCAAGCTTCTTGGTTGTTAAGACCTATTTCGTGACCTAACATATGGCCTGTCTTGGAGAATGCTTCATGTATACTTAAGAAGATTGTGTATTCTGGTATTGTTGGGTGAAGTGTTCTATATATGTCTATTAGACCCAAATGGTTTGTGATGTTGTTCAAGTCATCTCTTTCCTTATTCAACTTTTTCTGATTTTTCTATAAATTTTTGAAAGTGGGGTATTGAAATCTTCTACTATTATTGTGTTGCTGCCCTTTTCTACCCTGAGTCCTGTGAAAGTTTGCTTCATTTATTTAGGAGCTCTGAGGTTTGGTGCATAAATATGTATAACCACTATATCTTCTTGGTGAACTGACCCTTTTTTCACTATATAATGCCCTTCTTTGTCTCTTGTAAGAGTTTCTGACTTAGAGTTTATCTTTTCAGATATTAGTATAGCCACCCCTGCTCTTTTTTATTTACTGTTTGCATCACAGTCCTTACTTTTAGTTCTCAATATTGTATGGCCTCTTTCAAGATGTTTGATACTTCCCTCCTCTGGAGTGAGAGAGGGTGCCTTGAGTTCCTTCTAGAAGTTAGGTGTATGCTACTAGGATATTTTATTATTTTTCCTGTAAATCAGGTAGACTAATGAGCAAGTTCTTTTGTCATCCAGGGATGTAGCTGGCCCCCTCAGAGAAGGTCTGTATAATATCCGACAATCTTGCCTACACATTCATGAGGCCACTTCTTTAAAATCTTCAATTGCTCTTATGTAACCACCTCTGACCAAAGAGTTGATGATTCAACAACTCAAGTCCTTTTCTAAGGGTCTCTGATATTGCTTCCCACTGAAATGGAATGGATCTTAAAGACTCTCAATCTTTTAAACCTCCTTCATCTTGTCTTTTGCCAAGAGTGTTCTGTGACCTTAAAATCCAGACTTGACTGTGGTCAAGGCTGATGGGGGCCTTTGAAGTCTTTTCTGTGAAGTCAAAAAAGGGAAAAAATAAAATGAGGATTCATGCTAGATCTGTAATCAACCTTCTATGCAAGTCAGGTCCTCTAAACTAAAGTAACAGTCTGCTTTCAGAGTGAACCTTGTCCTTCTCTGTATGCTTGGGTTCCAAAGCTACTCTTAGACCTTTCTATGTGTGGGGCCTTTCAAAGCAATCTCTGAAAGCACTGCCTGCAGGGAAGACCACTCTATAGCCACTGCAGCTATGGCTTTACCAATGGCACACATTCCCATTTTTATCTTCCCATACCATAGCCAGCTTCAGTTCTCACCAACTTCCAACCTTTGCAGAACATCTTCCTGTAAATGCAAATATTCAGGTTGTCCATAGCTGGCTTTGTGCCTGTGTCTCTTTGATAGAAATAAGGCTAATAATAGAGTTTTGTGTGAAAATAGAGAGCTGAATCACATCAAATAATCATGAGGCATTCTGCTGATTAATGGGCTGATTGTCCTGAAGGTCATATGGTCTGAGCTGGCTAGAAATCATTAAAATGTGGGTTGTTACTCAAAGCAACAGCTGCCTCTTCTGAGCTTCCATTTTGGCCCAGAATAAGAAATGACAATCAAATTTTTGACTTAAAAATGGACTGTACCTTTAACTGAGGTTGCATCAGTTTGTCTTCTTCTTTCCCAAAAGGGCAGCTAATCCTTGATGCATATAACCTGATTTTCCCCTTTGTGGGATTCCCAAATGTCCCATCTCTAGGTGCTTTTGCTTCTCCAATTTCTATAAAAATTGGCTTTAAAATTGGTTTATTGAACCACTTGTGTCTAAGCCCTTGGTTTCCCCCCTAGTTTTTCTTTCTGTCATTTATTTTGTTTTCTTTCTTTGGGCAAAGGTAGGAAAAATGCTTTATAGTGTTTCCCCTACGGAATAAAGGAAACCCTTAATAAAAACATTCTATCACTGAAAATAAACTATTGGTACCCTTGCCACAAGGGACAAACAAAAGACATCATCAGGAAATGAAAACATCTTGGTAGGTTTCAGTGTGGTAGCTTCCACTTTAGTGAATTTTTACTTCCATTTTAGTGAATTTTTTGCATTGTTCTTTTTTTTCTCTCAAGTACTTTATTTTCCTTTTTTACCGAAAGGAAGCTATTATAATATTTTGATTGAAGATGACCACTTTGGCTTTGCTAAAGCAATCATTCAGGACAGATCAGAAAGGTTAAGAGACTTCCTCACCAATGATTGCCCATTTGGGGCTGCTGCTCACCCTGCCCTTGGATCTAGCAAATAGACCCTCTAATAGGAGTTGGACTTACCAGAAGGCCTTCTGTGTCTCGAATTTTTACCCCATACCCCCACCCCCACATACTATACACAAGAATCCTGAGAGACTCCTCAGGCCTCACCATGTAAGACACTCAAGCCATAAAGTTTTCTTTTACAGATATGGCATCACACAAATGACTGGAGGCCTTCATGTGTGTTCCCTAGAATCAATGCTTTTTGTTGCTTTTGTTCGTTTGTTTAGTTTTGAAAATGTTTATGTTCTTCTTTTATTCAAAAAAATTCTCCCTTGTTTCATCAGCCAAGACTAACTCTTGTAGATCCTAAAATCTTGAAGATATTCTCACCAGTGTCTATCTATTCTTCAATCTTTAAGTAATAGCACACTCCACCCCGGGCCAGGCCAACAAGACACTCTCCTTGGAGCAGACTTGGTACTCTTGGGCTTTGTAATTTAAAGTATGAACAACTGGGAGAGTTCAAATGTGATAGACCTCCCTTTTCTCATTTTTCCCCTTTTTGGCAAAAGAATGGGTTTCTTATCTTTAAAAGAGAGAATAGTACCATGTAGTTAACTAGAGCAAATGTGCAGAATGCATTAGAATGAATGATTTCCTCATGAAAGCCTAGAGACTGCCTCATGGACAACTGTTATTCTGGAACCCTAAGTGTTTAAATCTGAGCATTCTTCTCCCTCTTGAACCCTACCTTCATGTGTAGCTGGTAGACCATCATAACTAGGAGTTTGCCATTCGAGGAGGTTCTCCACATTTTGGCTTTTTATTATTATTATTATTGACTAGAAATCAGACCTTTGACAGACCTCTTGCCTTGCACCACCATAAAAATCAGTATTCTCAGTCCATTATCCAGTTAAGCCTTAAAATCTTATTCTAAATGTCTTGACAACACACAAAGAAATGGTGGTCTTCAGGTGTTATCCCACAAAGGGATACTACTAATAGTTACTATATTTTTTGAGATATATAGTTCTTTTAACTTCTGTTTCAACAGCAGGACCTCAGTCATGTGGTTGGTCAAGGTGAAACCCTATTTGTCCTAAAATTTCTCCTTTGTCAATGTCTATCTCTTCTGTTACCTTTAAATAACAGTGCATTACTACCCCCTATATCCAGCCTTCTGACTGTTTCTGGATACTACTTCCATCTGGGCACACATGTGGATGGACATGCAAGCCCTTGGTAGTTAGTATACAAGGAACTTTGAGGAACCATGGCCACAGCTTATCAGTTGAGATGCTGAGAAGAGGCATACCTGAGGACCAGGCTGCAGTAAAAGTGCTTTGGAAGACCAAGGTCAGTTTAATGTATTAGAGAGGAGGTGGTTGTGTACTTCAGTGGCAATTTGTATTGGCTCTCCTCCACCAGCCCAAGAACTCAAAGGAAGTCTCTAGCCTCTATCAGAAGATGGGAAATCAGATCCCTCTCCTTGAGCATAGGCTGAGAGGAACCTGAGAGGGAGGCCTGGAGTTTGCTAGGGCAACACTGATTGGCGAAGAAACCCCTACCTCTTTGGCAGGGAAGTAACTAGGTTCCAAGTTGCTGGAAGAATGTGACATGAGTATGGCCAGTCAGAACTGATTTGGTACAGAGGGTAGGAAAAGACAATGAGGCTCATGACTTTTTCATATTGAGAAAAAAAGAAAATTAGACAGTCATAAAAGACATCCCATGGACTTACTGGAGGAAGTACTCCACCCCCACCCTTCACCATTGACTCCCTTTTCCCCTCTAATGGAAGGAAGCAGATACATAATAATCTTCTTGATTTTACTCATACAAATCAGGCCTAACTGATCTGCCAGTGTCTAATGTGGAATTTTGAGGACGAATGATAGCTGATAGCTAAAAAATACAGAAGAAAATAACCACCAGGGGAAGGAAGCCCAGGAGGCAATGAGAAGGGGAAGAATAGTCACACATCATGCTAGGAGATGACATGTGCTCCCCAACTGCCTGGTGTGTGAAATTTCGTGATGTTGACTGACACCCTGTTCCAAAGCCTTCTAAATCACTTGAGCCACAAATGCATGCCCTGGCACCTCACCATACTCATAGTTGGTGCACTTCATGTGTTATCCTTCTCAATGACATCTACTATTTTGCACAGACTTAAAAAAACTTTTAAAGTATATTTTAGATGCTTTCTTCTTTCTGTCCTTTGTATTTATTTTGTTTACTTCTGTTTTTGTTTATTTTCCTCTTTGCAATATAAGTGCATGCCCTTTAAGTGCTGTAGTTGTTCAGTGTGGTTCACTATGTAAGCTGACCTTATTCTGGCCAGCCTTCTCCCTTTTGGGTTTGTCTATTGCCAGTACCTTACCCTGAGCTTTGCCCTTTTTGAACAAAACTAAAATCAATTTAGCCTCCAGAAATTATAATAGTCACTGAAAGAATCTATGACTGATAAGCCTGGATGTGATGTGATAGTCTCCTGTTTTTCTTGACTTTCATTTTAGTCTTATTTTCCTTTCTTGGTGAGAAGGAATAATTTGTATCTTTTAATGGAGAATAACTGCTGGTAGTTAGCTAGAGAAAAACATGGGTACCTATTCTGCCCCTTCTTAAATCAGAGTTCACTCTTCCCTTGACCTTGCGTCTAATCAATGGACCCCTTAAGCAGGGAGCTTGCCTTCCCAAAAAGCCCGTTGCATTAGGCTTGGTGAGTCACTAGAAACCAGTTTCTTGACTGACCTTTCTTATATTTTCACCAACTGCCACAGGAATCTGTATCCCTGATGAACCCACAGGGCTTTCTTCCTTGAGCTACTTAAACCAAAAAATCTTCTGTTAAATATCCTGGCACCAAAAAAGAGTGGTGGTTCTCAAGCATTATCCATTAAAGGAATACTTCATGGTTGTCTTCACTTTTGGAAATTTGTGTTTGTTTTTTTCTTATTTAGACAAAACCCCCTAAGTCTTGTAGTCAGCCAAGGTAAAAAATGAGTGGTCATCACATCAGCTTGGAGACTCCCTGTCCAATGTCTTGAAGTTCTATAATTAATTAATGATGATTGGTTGTACTCAGTGTCCCCAGAGTGAGCCTTTAGCCAATGGGCTCCTCTCACTCTTCCTTCCTATTTCTCTTGCTGTCTTCTTGGATCCTACTTGCAGCTTTATGCCAAAAGAAGCGCACACACACACACACACACACACACACAATGTGTTCTCAAGAAATTTGTCTTTCACATGCACTATATAAGGACTGAAATGAGAGACCTTTAGGGTATTTTCTCCTCCATGTGGAATGTATAGTTGGTGGGGGGAGGTTATTGCTTTTTTTCATTGTAAATTCATTTTATTCTTTGTTGCTTTTTTAGAAATGTTCTCACTGGTAACTCCATTTTGTATAATCCTTAACCCGCAACACATGCTGCCATCTTCAGTCTAGCAAAACTGACCTTCCTCTATCTCAAGACCTTCTTACTCTTTCTCTTCTCAATACCAGGCTTTTATTTCAAGCTTTTCCCAAAAACATTAAGAGAAAGTATCTTCAAAAAACAAATATTCATTAAGATGGTGGTAAAAATGACGGGCAAGTCTGACTGTCACAAATCCCAAACATTTTCCCCCTTGTTACGTTTGTTTTCTTTTAAAATGAGAGATTATTTTTCCCCCTAGCTTATTTATTTACAGATATCCTCTAACAGAAGGGTATTTTGGCTCTCTGGGTCAAGCAGTGGTGACCTTTCCTTAGGAAGTATAAATTACTGGGCTGGTGCCTTATGGCAGCCTTTTAATAGTAAAAGGAAGGAACTCTCATCTTGTAAAAGACAAAAAGAAGAATAATATAACTTTTCAGTTAAGCAGAAAAAATAGGAAGCTTAAATTTTTCAGATGGCTTCACACTTTGCATCCTTATATGTTTTAATCTGAGAACACTGCCTCCCAAAACTATGAGTCAAACTTATAGACCCTCTTAACTGGAAACCTATCTTTGCAGAAAGTTGTTAGCATTTCAGTTTTCTATTCACAAAATGTGAGCTTTTTGCCTTACCTCTTTCTTTGCTATCCCCACCTGCCTCTAGCCTCCCAAAACCCCTATAAATGACTGGGGGCTGTCTGTAGTATGTTGAAGTATTTTAAGAATTGATCTACTAGATTTGCTTTCCTTGGTAGACTTTTCTCTAGAATCACTCAACATCATGTGTTCACCCAGATTGGAGACCCCTTAATCAATGTCTACCTGGGCTGCAATATTTTTTTTAGATTTTTTCTATTTATTTATTTGACACAGAGAGAGAGATCTCACAAGTTAGCAGAGAGGCAGGCAGGGAGAGAGGGGGACACAGGCTCCCCGCTGAGCAGAGAGCCCAATGTGGGGCTCGATCCCAGGACCCTGAGATCATGACCTGAGTCGAAGGCAGTGGCTTAATCCACTGAGCCACCCAGGCGCCCCTGGGCTGTAATATTTTAATACCTGTGCACTTCAGCCTTTTGGTCCAGCTGACTGACCTTCCTCTGGACAGACTCCTCAGTTTTTTGGAGGAAGACTAAGGTAGCAAAATTCCAGAGCCTCAAGAGGAGGCCCTCTGGGTACCATTTGACCAAGAAGACCCACACCAAGACTGTCTCTAGGTGCCACACACATGCTAATGTTCAAAGCCGAGCCCTTGGCTGCCTCTGAACTGAAACAGAACCTGGAGCCTCTCTGGGCCTTTAAGAGAGGCATGGCTGCTTTTGCTTGCATTCCTCAAATGTGTAGTAGCTCCTCATTAAGGAGGAGCATATCAGACCCTCCCTGTGACCAGATCTGAGATGAAAGCCTACACAGAAGGGAGATATCCTTCAGAAGGCAGCAGGACTTGTGTACTGGCCTGAAAGAAGCCCCATCTTGTCTGGAGAGTCACATCAAATGTGAGAGGCTGCTGGTCACCAAGACATGCATGCCCAAGAGTATGGCAGAGCCAGCCTGATACAGAGATAGATGTGTCAAGAGGACCAGTTCCCACAGGAAAGGCAGCCAATGGCAGTGTTGCTGAGATGTGTCTTTCAGGGACCTGGGAGCCCCACTTCTTTGACTAAGGAGGTCAACTTGTCTCATGGACCCAGCAAAGACAGGTGGGAGAATTAGAAGGAAAATGATCCCTAACGGGGGTAGAAAAGGATGAAGCTTGGGGCACCTGGGTGGCTCAGATGGTTAAGCATCTGCCTTCGGCTCAGGTCATGATCCCAGGGTCCTGGGATCAAGTCCCTCATCGGGTTCCTGACTCATCTGGGAGTCTGCTTCTCCCTCTGCCTCTCCCCCTGCTCATGCTCTTTCTCTCTGTTTCAAATGAATAAATAAAATCTTTATTTAAAAAAAAAAAAAAGGATGGTCCTTGGGGGAAGAGGCACCTGGACCATGAGAAGGGACAGAATAATCATACCTCATTTTAGGAGACCCTGGATGCTCCATGTCTGTGTGCTAGATGTGAAGATAAACACAAAAATGCACTAGGGGGACAGGTTGTCTGGGACCAAAGTCTGCTCTTACAAGGCCAGCGACCTTTATTCCTCCATTTAAGAGCTATTTCCCGAGGGTGGTGGGGTTACATTATATATTTAAATTAAAAAGCTTAAATTTAAAAAAAAAGACCTATTTCCCTTGCTCAAATCTCACTCCCTGGGGCTGGATCTGAATAAACTCAGCCTTCTTCTTAGGTTTATTTCAATGACAACAGTCTCCTTTTACTGGACAATTATACACTGTTCACCATTATACACTATTCAGACTCTTTGTCCAGTTCCCAGGCAGAAAGCATGTGGGCCACCAATTTTTTTTATTTATATTTTTATCCCCAGGGGTACAGGTCTGTGAATTGCCAGGTTTACACATTTCACAGCACTCATCATAGCACATACCCTCCCCAGTGTCCATAACCCCACCACCCTTTCCGATCCCCCTCCCCCCAGCAACCCTTAGTTTCTTTTGTGAGATTAAGAGTCTCTTATGGTTTGTCTCCCTCCTGGCCACCAATTTTACACCAAGGGAAAGAACCAGTGAAATCAATGTGCCCCCACAAGTGTCTCTTGGCGTGTCCAAGGTAGAAGGTGCATCCTTCACATTTTGGGCTTCCTAATCATAAATACCCTACTTCAAGAGAAATAAAATAATCATCTTCTTAGAGGACTAAACAAAATGTTTAGCACACGAAGGTATAAATGAAGAGGAAGCTTTTCTATGATTGCTTTCCTGTTTTTCCTTCCTTTTTTAGTGACAAGAAGGAATTTCTATCTTTAATGAATAATGTCTTGTAGTTAAAGCATGTGTCTTTATGAGTTGTCATTTTATTTTTATTTATTTTTTTAAAGATTTTATTTATTTATTCATCAGAGAGATAGAGAGTACAGGCAGGAACTCAGGTAGAGGCAGAGGGAGAAGCAGGCCCCTTGCAGAGCAAGGAGCCCAATGTGGGACTCAATCCCAGGACGCTGGGATCATGGCCTGAGCAGAAGGCAGCCACTTAACCGACTGAGCCACCCAGGCATCCCTGAGTTGTCATTTTAAAGATTCCCTCCTACTGACTAAATATTCTGTACCTTAATTTGTTTAATAGGACTAATGGTGTGAACTTGAGCAAGTCACTGTCCCACCTAGTTTCCTCATCAGTGAAGAGTCTAGATTGGAGAATTGACTTAAATTTTGCTGAGTATGACCTACATAAAAGAAATTGATTTTACAAGGAGACCAGATTTTTTTTGTGTGTAGAGAACTAAACATTTTTTACTGACTAGTACCTACCATTACTTGTGGGCAAGGGACTCTGATAGTTTTTGTTCTATTTACCATTTTAAAAAATATTACTTGTTGTAACTAATGAAACTGATTTTACAGTCCTGTAAGGATGGTGACTGATAGTTTACAGATCATGGAACTGGAAAGTCTTAAAGATTTTTTTTCTGTTCTAATATCATAAATAAAAATCAGAGGTGTGTATTGGGAACATGGCAAAACAAGATAACATTTATCCACAGTCTTAGTCTTACTGAGTCTTTCCCTTTGAACTTCCTCCACTTGTCAGCTGTTATAAAATAAAATAAAAGGGAATTTTCTGCATCTCCAAGGAACAAGGTTTCCTAGACACTGGTCCAGGCTTAATCCCCCAGCCTGGACACACAACAACAGGTAGCCCAAGGCACTTAGCATCTCTAAACCCCAGCACCCTCATCTGTAAAAGGTAGCTATAATGACGACTTTACAAGTTGTGATGAGGATAAATGAGATCGTAGTATGAAGGTGTCCACAACAGCCATGACCTGTCGGTCCCTTGAGCTAAACGTGACATGCAGGTGTGGTTTGTCATGCATTATGCACATCTTCCACTTTGCCATTGTCCTTACCATCCATATTTGACTTGTGAAAATAACAAAGGATGCATACACAGAAGAAACTTGAAGGACCTGCACTTTATTATGAATTAGAATTTTGGTTCTCATCTTCTCCTATAGGAACAAGGGTATATGTTTGCCTGGGCTCCTTTCACCTAAGCAGCCTACCACACAGCTTTGATCCCTTAAACTCCACTTATGAAGCAAGAGAAAGCCCTAGGTCACCTTGCTTCACTACTCTTGAATTAGATGATCCAAGATATTTGAAGAGAACTAAATAGAGGCACTTTAACCTTTTCAAACTTTTTTCTGTATACCACCATCTACTCTGTAGTTGGGTACTTTATCCTTAAGAATTCCATTATTTAGCCCTTAGTTCTTATTCATTAAGGGGACAGCTTTAGGAAAATGTTTAGGCCCTGAGAACCCCCCCCCCCCCTTTTCTTCCAGGAGTTAGAGAATATAACTGGTATTTGTTCCAAATATCTTATTTTCTTACTTGATATCTTAGGGCTCAATAAGCAATCCAATGTTCAAACAGTGGTGTTGGTGTTCCTAACAAGGAGAGAACAGTGGATTATCAAAATCCTGTGTGTACTTTGAAGCTGCATTTATAGTCTTTGCTTTTGCTATATGTATCTTGCTAGAACCTGGAATGTAAATGTCACAAGAACAGAAATGTTTGTCCTTTGTTCACAGATGGATCTCAAGAGGCCTGGCCCATAGTACATGCACAATAAATGTGTTGAAAGGATGACCTGGAAAATAAATAATTAATCCTAGATTCAACTCAATTGGACTTTATTGAATGCATATGTTTCTATTATTTTATTGCCTCTAGAAGCCACAAGAAATTATTTATATCAACCCCAAAGTATAGGCTAGAAGACATCCTTTAATTCTATTTCCTATTTTAAATTATACATACTTATGTTGTCCAGACTTATCAGAGTGCTATGTTTAATGTGTGCAAGAAACACACACATTGCCAGACATTTGCTACTTCAAACTTTAACTTTTCTGTAAAATGTAAGATTACAAAGTCTATCCCTTTGTCAACTCAACCTTTTGTTTGAAATTTAGAGTTCTAACAAAATTAATCTCCCCAAACAATCTGTGAGAGACTCTTAATCTCAGGAAATAAACTGAGGGTTGCTGGAGTGGATGGAGGTGGAAGAGATGGGGTACCTGGGTGATGGACATTGGGGAGGGTATGTGCTATGATGAGCACTGTGAACTGAGTAAGACTGATGAATCACAGAGCTGCACTGCTGTACCCCTGAAACAAATAATATATTATATGTTAATTTAAAAAATTAACCTCTCCAAAGATAAGTCGACTTAATAATCAAAATGCACAACTAATTGACTACATAAGTAAGTAAGTAAATAAATAAATAAAGCAAAGTGAATACCTTCTAAGAAATGTATAAGAATGGTCGTCCTTTTCCATTTTCTACTTAACCCATTGTCCCAGAAGGATGAGGGATAGTAACATGTTGAAGTCTAGGGTAAGCTCACAAGCCTTTTAAACTACTTCTGATGTTGAGTTACTGCCACATCAAATCTCTCACAATTCCATTTCAGAAGCTGCAGCTAAACATTAGTAGATAACAATGTCTATGCCTATTCCCACAAAGGAGAGCAAACACAATCATAACCAATGTGACCACAGAAATAGCTTAATTTAGGTACCTACTCTCCCACAGGAAACACTTCCCAGGCAAAGGTAATATGCCCCATATCCAATACATGTTTTATAATCTAGGCCACTGTTGCCAGCATAGACCATAGAAAATTTTCAAGTGTGATCTGGAATGAAAGAGAAAATGGTCAGATAAGAACACAAGAGAAGAACAAAGAACAAAGGAAAGGAACGCTCTTCTTACAGTGAAAAGGGAGGAGTTGGGAAGGGGCTCTTGCAAGCAAAAAAGGGCTCCTGTTGACCAAAAGTCTGTTAGGGTAAACTGAGAGCTGGAAATATAGTGGCTTCTCATTGGCTGAGCTATACCTGTCTCTCATTGGCTGGGCTCTTACTGGAGGTGGAAGAAATTTTCCTTTCTCTTGGTCCCATAGTAAAGCAGTATCCAATTAGAATGTAAGTCTCTTCCTGTTGGTTCTGCTATTGACTGTGAGTGGTACCGCATTGGAGCTCCTTCTGCCAACTCCCCCCAACCCCGACTCCATTCTAGTGATGTTTCCTTTTATTGTCACACAATTCATTTAGACTTTATTTAATATATTGTGAAATCATAGGAAAAAAGGACGGTTGATCCAGCTGTTAGCTCTGTCAGGACCTCTGTAGTTACATGATTCCAACTGAAATTATCTCATGTTTATTCTTTACTAAGTTCGAATTTAAGAAGACAGCCCATCAGTTTCCATTGTCCAGAGTCCAGCATCTGGGAATAAGCACAGTTGAAAAATTCTACCGTCAGGGCCTTGGCCTTGCCCTAAGCAGTGTGACCTGGAGGTGTGGGCTTCCCAGCTGAATGGTACCCAAAAGGCTCCCTTGAGACCCTGGGACTTTGTACCCTTTGGCTTTGCACCAAGAACTAAGGAGGCTGTCCAATGTAGAATCAGACAGCTGGGCCCAAGAACCACAGGACACTTTCATTAAAATGCTATCTCACAAGTGGCCATTGGTTAGGGAATCTCCCTAACCAAGGTTAGGTCAACCTTGGATGACCGCATGACTTCAGATGGTGCTAGGAAAAAGAAAAGTTTACACAAAAAAGAGAGAAAGAAGAAAGAAAAAAAGAAAGAAAGAAAGAAATGTAATGGTCACCATACACTGGAAAAAATACAACTCTGTGAACTCTCTGCTTCTGAGTGGTATTTCAGGCACTCCTGTCTTCTTGTAAAATTTCAAAAATATGCAGTATGCCACATAAACAAATGCCCCCCCAATCACTGGAATTACCCATAAAGTCTGTCCCATATATTTCATATCTTTTCATTCCCACATTTCCTATGAACTTTGTGCTTCAGAGCATCTGAAAGTTGAACTGAGGATTGTCTCTATCGAGTAACATGACCTTCTAGTGAGCAAGGTAACCAGCTACTCTCCAAGCATTCTATTGCCTATGCTTTTCACAGTGCCAGTTCCCTGCCCCTTTTTACCTATCCTTATCAAGATATTAAGGTGTTTTTTATCCCTGGGCCAGAGGAGCTTGCTTTCTCCCCTATAATTCTATGCTAACATCTGACTTATTTACACTAACTGGTGACTACTTTCATAAGAGAAATCTACATAGACTTGATTTGTCTTGTTAAATGATAACTAAAACACCCCCTTGTTTTATTTTCCTCATTTATTTTGACATTTATCAGTGAAGATTTACAGATTTTTAAGTGGGACACTTTTGTCACAGTTTCAGTTAAAAATCCCAAAGCTGAAGATAGTAAGAGTGAACTACCTTGCCACACATACACATCCTAAAAAAAAGCATCAAGCAGCTGCTAGACACCCACTCTAAGGCTTTCTAGCATATTTAAACTGCTCCTGTGAACCTCACCCCACCCCCACTCCAGCTGAGCTATAGGGTAGAAGTGCGTTGAATTAAATTAATTCATAGGGACAGTGACTGGTGGGGAGATTAAGGGGCTTCCCACAGTAGGAATATTGCTTTAGGTAAGAGACAGTGGAAATGGAAAGAAAGAAGTATGCAGATAACAAAAACAAAGGCCTGTATCCTGGTTTTTGGCAGTGTAGTAGTGTGAGGTCTCATGACTCCAGAAAGGAAATACTATGGGATATGTGTCTAAGATAGGACAAAAAGAAACCTCATAAAATATATCAGTGTCCCAAATGTGGAAGAGAAGCAATAGTAAGTTGCTTTGCCCCGAGCGGGCATTGAACAGCAGCTCTGTGCTGGGTCGCATGAGTCATCAGACAGGGACAGTAGCAACAAAGCAATGAGGCAACTTGTGTGAATGAATAGACAAGAACAAGATGGCTCCAACTTTCCCTCTTCCCAGGGCTTTGATATTTGAAAAGGTCTCACTTGAAGGAGTAGCCATTACTTAGCCTGATTATTTTATGGGGGTAGATTCTTAATAAGACAACAAACTTTTTACTGAGGGTAATGGGGTGGGGAAGAATATAGTAGGGCATATTATTATTCTTATCAGGAGAGTTGGTGGAACTAAGAAGGATATTATACCAGGATCTAAGGACTCTTCTGGGAAAGAATCATATGGGAAGAACCAAGATAAACAAATCTGATTCAACAGAAATAGATGAGTGTTTGAAGACAGCAGGGAAGTAGACTTTAAGTTTAGCATGGTAGATCAGAATATATTTTCGGCCAGGCCTCAGAGACTTAAGTCTGAATCCCTTAGCAAAGAGGATGCAGTAAACAGAGTAAATCTCCATAAGACATGAAAGCCAACAAATCAGCAGCATTGGTGCCAACAGCTTTGGCAGTAATAGAATGTACTATCTTTGAGGCAGTGTTAGTACTCTAAATGCAGGCATCTGCAGCATTGTCACAAGGAGGGATTCAGCATCAGTAATGTTGACTTGGTCCATCAAAGAGTTTAGGCATTAGTGTTCCTGGTGAAGCCTCAGCATCCTGAAGTCATCTGTGGAGAGTAGCAGCAAGAGGCATCATAATTGTAGATAGGGACAGAAATTGGCTGAGATTCTTTAGAAGGAGATTATTGCAAGGACTGTAAGCTGGGTAAATTAATCAAGAAGCTTATATACAGATTCTATTTGGCCAATCCCAGTGCATTCCAACCCCATTTCACTATCCTAGTCACGGCTACTGACTGGTCAATGGCAAGGAAGGGGGCTAAAAAAGCATGGATTTTTGTAGTAACAAGAATAAAAGTAAGAAGAATAAAACTCCTATGAGATTCTCAAAGGTGACTACAGAATTCCTTCAGATTTATGGATGAGATCTGATGTGTGTCTAGTTTCTCCCTCCCTCCTTCCCCATTCAAGACAAGGCCATGTGGACACAAAAAATTTTTCTGGGCTAACATCAGTACTTGGCTCTTTGCATTGACCCTGCTTAACATTAGGAACCTAGGAGAAAGTGGTAAAGGAAACCAACCAATCAATAAGCATCAATGGTGTCTGATGTGACAAGAGGAACAGTGGGAAATTTAAAGTAGAATACAGAGGATTTGACCAACACGGACATTTACCACTTGAATGAGATAAAGATCAATAAAGCTTTATACTTTTTTAAAAAATTTTATTTATTTATTTGACAGACAGAGATCACAAGTAGGCAGAGAAGCAGGCAGAGAGCTGAGCAGAGAGCCCAATGCGGGGCTCAATCCCAAGACCCCGGGATGATGAACTGAGCTGAAAACAGAGGCTTTAACCCACTGAGCCACCCAAGTGCCCCTATACTTTTCTTTTAACAATTTTGTCTAGTATTACCTTAAGTTTAGTGTAAATATAGAAAATACCCAGAAACTGAAGGATTTCCATTTCATAAAGGAAGTCTGCAAACAAACATCAACTTTTCTATGCGGGCGGTACCTTCAGCTCCACAGGCCTAAAATGTAATAGAAATCATGTTACTGAGACCTCTGAAACCTGCCAACATGACCCGTAAAAAGGAGTTTCCAATTAAAGCGTCTTCACTCCCAGCAAGTTTTAATTGACATTATTACTGCATAACAGAAATCCATGTGTAACTATTTTTATGGATTGGATGATGACATACAGGTAGGGAATACATTTTTTCAAACCAAAAATTGGGGCAAATGGTTTTTCAAAATTTCCTTCTCTGATTTGCTAATGTATTATGAACATTCCTACAAGTGAATAAGCATTAAATCACATTTAGTCACACATTTACATCTTCTTTATTTAAAATTAAATAGTAGTATTTACCCTAAAGATACAAATGTAGTGATCTGAAGGGGCACGTGCACCTGAATGTTTATAGTGCAATGTCCACAATAGCCAAACTATGGAAAGAACCTAGATGTCCATCAACAGATGAATGAATAAAGAAGATGTGGTATATATATATACAATAGAGTACTATGCAGCCATCAAAAGAAATGAAATCTTGTCATTTGCAATGACGTGGATGGAACTAGAGGGCATTATGCTTAGGGAAATAAGTCAATCAGAGAAAGAAAATTATCATATGATCTCCCTGATATGAGGAATATGAGAGGCAGAGAGGGGGTTCAGGGAGTAGGGAAGGAAAAAATGAAACAAGATGGGATCAGGAAGAAGTCAAACCATAAGACTCTTAATCTCACAAAACAAACTGAGGGTTGCTGCGGGGAGGGGGATTGGGAAAGGGTGTCGGGGTTATGGACATTGGAGAGGGCATGTGATATGGTGAGTTCTGTGAAGTCTGTAAGCCTGATGATTCACAGACAGTATCCCTGGGGCAAATAATACATTACATGTCAATAAAAATTATTTAAAAATTAATAAAATTAAATAGTAAAAAATTGAAACTGTTCCAGAAATACCTGCAAGTATTTTTTACTTACTTGTGCAATTAATATGTTGCTATTTCAGCTATATTCAGCAAGCATCCTAGAATCCCTTAATTCCTCACTTTTCCCTGCTCTTTACCCTGACACCATACCAAAACATCTGTTTTGTCTCTGCTGAATTCTGCAATAGAAAGTTGGTTTCACTGCAAGTGTATGCCATTTAATCTCAGTTCAGCGTTAATTACTCATTGACAATTCCTTATTCATCCCTATGTCGATGCCCCTCAAACAGCTGTTCAAAATGATTTCACTTTTCATAGGCTCTCAATCCTCAAAGAAGAAAATCAAAGGAAAAGAACAACAATTTTAAAAAAGTGTAATTCATGAAAATGTCCCTGAAATAGGATTTAAAGTTGCATATCAAAAAAGGAAATTGACCTAGCCAAAGCAACCAACACTGAGATATATTCTGGTAAACTTAGTAGACTTTAAGGAGAAAAAAAGTAGTAAAAGGACCAAAATCACTCATAAATGAGAGGAAACTAGACTGTCATCAGACTGTTACAACAAATCATTATGCCATCAGAAAATGGAATAACATATTTAAAATACTCAAGGAAAGAACATGTGAACCAAAAATTTTATACCCAGGCTAATTTTCACATAAAAAGCCACAAACAAATGTGTCAACATCTGAGAATTCAGGGACTATTGTTCCCTTATTTTAGAGAATGAGCTTCTAACAACCAAAACACCCGGAGAAATTTCATCAACCTAAAGACTGTTGGCATTGATCATTAATAGCAGAAAAAATACTACATGCCTCCAAATAGAACATGCTACAACCTATGAAGTCAAAGGGAAAAAAAATCTGATCCAGCCTGTAGAACCAGCTACCCATCTATAGGAAATTCAGGACAGAGCAACATATTAAACTACAACAGAGGATAACATCAAGTAAAATCAAGACTGTAGGAAACTCTAGAGTTCAAGGTATATTTCTTCAACAAATAAATTACAAAGACAAGCAGTACAGTCTCCAGCTTAAAAGAAACTTATGGGTAAGGAGAAAGGATAACTAAACTAGTGCTTAGGAAGGAACATTTGAGTGATAAATTTATAAAGAAAATTAAAATTCACTACCATAAACATCAGAACTGTGATTACTTTTGAGAAGAGAGAAGGCCTTGTGATTAGGATAAATGGATTGCAAAATTCTACCTTTTAGCCTACATTGTGGTTATAAAGCTATTTGCCTCATAAAAACTGATTATTCTATACATTCCTTTTAAGGGGTTTCTTATATCTGTTAGATTTTACAATAAAAAGTATTTTTTTAGGAAACACTGTATGTTCTTTTGTATAGGTTATCCTTCTATTTTATAGCAGTGAGGTATTAAGATCCAACCCAAAATATACATTATTTTATATAACAGGGCAAGTCTAGAATGGTCTAGTTGCTTAGGAAATAAAGAACAACTCAGGGCTTATTCAGATTCCTGCAGTGAAAAAGTAGTAGTAGTAGTAGTTGTAGTAGTAGTAGATGAAGAAGAACGATGAGGAGGAGGAGGAGAAGAAGGAGGGTGGAGGGGAGGAAGGGAAGGGGGTGAAAAAGAAAAAGAGGGAGGGGAAGGGAGGGAGGGAGAGGGAAGTAGGGAGAAGGAAGGAGGGAGGGAGAGAAGAGAAACATCGTGAAATACATTCCTCTGCTTTTGTCCATGAGAAGTATAATCACTTCCATTATTTCTGTTATACATGGTGTTTCCTCATGCTTTCAACAAAGTAAAAGAGAATTGTTTAAGAGAACAGTTATGCACAAAGACTTAATCAAATGTTGGCAATTGATGCCATTGTCTACAGAAGATGAAGGCCAACAAAAGCCATAGAAAACTAATATTCTGCTAAAGTCGAAATCTCCCACTTCATAGTTGTAATTATACTGCCAGTTAATACCAGTGCTTATGGAAGATCAAAGCCAACAAATTCAACAACTTTTTCTGGACATTTTGTAATACCTTACTAAACTTTAAGTTTGCACTGTAAAGGTTGTACTTTAAAATTCAATCCATCCATATAAATAATCGAAGGAGAATTTACCTGGAAGCAAGGTTTGGGCTAGCCACAGTTATGCTCTAGATGAAATCACTTAAAATGTTGAACCTGTACCCTCACAGGATGAGTGATACCAAAATTTCCTTGAAGTTCTATATTTCTATGTGTTTAACAAATTGGTTTTGTGTACTGTTATCTTTCTATGGAGTTAGAAAATAATGCCTAAAAGCTCTTCCCAATGAGTTAACTCTAGTTGAAAAATGCTTCAATTTTTGATGGGATCAGGAGGGAGACACACCAAAAGAGACTCTTAATGTCATAAAACAAACTGAGGAGGGTGGGGGGGGGCAGAGGGGTTGGGAGAGGGTGATGGGGTTACATTATATGTTTAAATAAAAAAGCTTAAGTAAATTAAAAAAAAAACAAAAACAAAAACAAAAAAGAAAAATGCTTCAAGAAAAATTAGGTTAGGATATATTAACAATTTAAGAAATATTTTAAATAAAAGTGTTAGCTAAATATACAATCACTGGTATTCTGAGGAACTCCTATTCCTGAGACTTTTTTTCTAGAATGATTTTGGAAATACAAAGAGATATTTTTCCCTAAGGATCTGGAAAACCATTGCCTGGTTATATAATGCAATACTCAACTAAGAAGTATGTGGAAATAAATAAGAAGAAGTACATTAAAGCAAGATTCTGCTTCAGATAAATCTCAGAGCCAAATTTTTACCCTGATCTTAACCTCTGGAAATGATAAAATATGATTAGCATTGTCATTTCTAGAAAAATATTGAATGTGAAAAACACTTCTTGATAGGAAAAGTAATCTCTGGATTGAAAATGCTTGTTCACCATTAATTGAGATTATTAGTGCTCCAAACCTTTCCTCCTGCCACCACAAGAAAAGCTTAGAATGTGGCATGACTGAACACATTCTAGTGCTGTCCTTTAGCACATTGCAACTGCCATGTCTTAGGACCATGCTGCTCAGAACATGAGACACAACTCCTAAACACCTTCAAATACTCACTAAAATCATTATAATAAAACTCAGTTTACCTTTTGATATCTTACTCATGTAGAGAAAGGCTTCAGTTTTCAATTTCAATTCTGATCCTTTTGCAGCTGCTCTTAACTGTGAGTAGGGGTGGAGGGTTCAACAACTTACTGGCACTCCTCAAAAGTCCAGCAGTCCAGTCTCCAAGAGCTCTGCTTCTATACTGCTGACCTAGCAGATCATGGCTGATTGGCCACTGTCTGGCACACATCTCTGTCCACTTCAAGATTTGATCAATGATTCCTGAATACCTGGGATTCTCTGTCTGCTTCTCTTTGCCCATGTTCCTTTTCACTGAAAGATTTCTTTCTGGCTCTTCATTCACAATCGGGATTCCCTGATTATATGGTTGCCCACTTTCCTTTCCACCAAGAAAGCAGATTTGCTTTCCATTGTAGTTGGAATTTCCTATCCATTGACATGAGATTTCTCATTGGTTGCCACCGTAGCTGGAGTTTCCTGCCCATGTTAGCTATCCACTTTCTTTTCTACCATGACCCAGGACAATGTTGCCACTATTCTAGAGTTCCCTGCCCACTCTGAGATAAGACTTCTACCACTTCTTTCTATCATAGCTTGCCTCTACCATGTTCTGGTGTTTTCTTCTTACCAGGAGACTCTTTCATGCTACTACCTATTTTTCTTCAGCAAAATTGCACTTTGGGATAAAAACCAATGCCACTCACATCCACATAATCTTTTCAATAAACAAGTGGCATATAATTCGACTTATCTAGCCATGTATTTGGTGATGACTTCTTTTGTCCCTCTCTTTCTTCAGGCAAGATTTACTTGTATGCATCAGGCATAACTAATAACTAGTCCAGAAAAAAACATCACTGCAATTAATTTGAGATGCCACTTTTTCTCCCCTTTCTTCAAATCAGCATTTACTTATATTGGTCAGGCCCCACTTTGACTAATTTGCCCAGGATCCTAGATCACTGGAACCCTTTTTGCTATTAGCATTTGTCCCCCTCCTACTTCATATAAGCATTTACTTAAAATGATTAGACAACACATAGAGTCTAGAAAAAAACATCGCTTCATATAATTTGGGGAGTGGCTTTCTTCTTTCTCCCTCTTCAGAGAAAGGGTTACTTATATGGATTAGACCCCATGACTAATTCATTCAGAATTCAATATCACTTGGATTGATTTTGGTGGTGACAGTTTTGCCCCTCCTCCTTCAAATAAATATTTACTTTTGTGGACCAGACAACATAGTAGAGAAACAAACGTTGCTGGATGTTATTTTGGCAATGACTTTTTTAACCCCTCCTCCTTCTGATAAGCATTTAAATGCATTCTCCAGACCCCACAACTATCTCAGCCAGCCTCAAATATCAGCAGAATTTATTTCAGTGTTCACCTAGAGCCCAAGATTTCCCCTTGGTTTTGTCAGCTTCTTTGCCCAGTCCCAACCTCAAGTCTTGCCCTTTTTCTAGTACCCTTCCTATCATTTTCACTTTATTTGGCAGTTTATGTCACTTTTCTTCCCCATAAGAGTAAAAGATATCTCCAACGTGGCATCTCTAAATTACTCGTCTATCTGGTTTAAGGAGTGTCTGAGGCTGACACACTCAATTGGATATCCAGAGTCCATGTTTAAAGATATAAAGAAGGAAAAGAAGGGGTGGAAGGAGATCAAGATAATACAAAGAAGCTTGTCCCAAAATGTGACTTATAATTAGAAAGAGCTAAAGAGTGCCAGCTTTGATAAAAGAAAGAAAATACACATAATAAAAGCAGCTGATCCACTGTCTATTTAGAATCTTGAGAGTCATGATCATATATGATGATCAGTCTCCCTATCCAAAAACAGCGTCTGCTAGGTTCTGCCTTTTATCACATAGCTCTTTTCCAGAAAGTTCTTTCCTCATTCTTCCACCTTCAGGGAAACACCCAGGGGAGGGGAAGGTTAGTGCAGCAGTTCCTCAGCCAAACACATCTGACCTCACAGCCCACAATTTGCTTCTTCCAGATCTTCGGAATCTGTGTCTTCAGATCTCTGCCCTTGCAGAAATTCCTTGGGAAGGAGTGCTACTCAGCTATCTTTCAATCAATCATGTTCTGAGCCCACCCGTGATGTTTTCCTCAACTACCACTCACAAGCACTCCTGCTCAGTCTTTTCCTTGTCCCATAGTCCAACTTGTCTGGCCTTTCCTTCAGAGCCCTGTGCTCACACAAGGCCCCTCAAGTGAATTCTCTCAGGGGCTGTAGCAATGGCAACAGAGGGCTGATTTGGAGCAAGGGGTCTTATGGATACTGTCTGCCCTGCTTCTAGCATGCAGCCAGCCCACTCCTCAGAACACACATGTGGCTAGACATGCAGGTACTGGGAAGTGGGCCATGGACACAACTCCTCAGGAGGAGCTGCTGAAGAGTCAGGTCTGAAGCCTGAGCTCTATTGACTTTCTTCAGCTTTTCCTCAGTTCCCTATCAGTCCACCTTAAGAGCTCTGCCCACTCATCCAGACCATACAATAGCTTCTTAAAAATACTACCCTAATGAAATTTATAAATAATGATGAATGGTTTTAGCAAAATAGTCCCATTCCCAGTGTGTAGAGTGACGGTATTTTCATGAAGCAAAAAGTAGGGCACATCTTATGGCATATGGACTTAGTGCCAGTCAGAGATTTTGGAATTGAGACTACCTTGGGGTGATCCAGAGCTTTCATTTCCTGGGGAGTAGGTATAAACTAGTTTTTTGAAGGAATCTGAAGTCCACTTCACTAAAATGAACATAACTCAGTCAGCTGGACTTCATGAGGTGCTCATGTGGTCAATGCTGTGTGCTATCATATCAGACCCTCTACCATTTCTTTCCTCAAGAGAATGACAGAAATTGTTCCAGCTCTAAAATATTAGAAGGGGTACAAGGTTCTCCTTAAATGTGAACATGTGTAATAGCAGGGTCTGCAGGGATTCTGATGGTTGAGCAGTGTGAAGACCAAGTAAACATGCTCAGAGTGATTATTTATTAGATGTAAGTTTGTTTATATACCACTGACTGACAATCAGTATATACTGCAAATATTTCCAAATAAAGCCTTTTACAGGTACATTGATGGGTGACAAGAGCTATGAACCAGTCATCAGAACCCCAGGCATTACCATTCATTAGGTTATTACCTTAAGCCAGCATAAGTTGCTTGAAGAAGGTTACCTAAAAATCTTTGTCAATGATGGATCAGAGTCTGGACATGTCAGTTTTCAGGATCCAACAGAAAGGAGAATAGTAGCAATTTGGATTGATAAATTCTTGGCTCTATAGGCCCTCTTCAAATCTAGGTGTACCTGCAGATTAGCAAAGGCATCTCAGAGAAGGAGTAACTCCTCTCTTTTTCCAGGTTAAGAAAGATGCTGTGGTCTACACTGCTATATTTGCTCAAATACAAATGACCACTTTACTCAATAGGCTCCAGAACAAGGTACAGGCATTTCTCTCTTTCATCTTGAACCACATATGTGTTGATAAATGTGTAACAACTAGCTTTCCTGGGGGGAAGGGGTCTTGATTTGTAGCATCTACATATTTCAGTGGTCCAGCTATGGCCTGTATCAAGTCAGCAAGGTGATGTCACTGAATCATTAAATTAGTGAAGTAAGAGTTACACAGAATTAGTTCTGATAAAATGATGTGAGCTCGCTCCAGTTCTGTGACCAAAAATATAATCCATCCAGAAGAGAAGGCCAAGTTAAAAGGATAAAGAACAGAGGCTTCCAGTGGTAAAAGTCTATCATTAAAAAATGGTGTTTATTCATTCTTTACTTCAATGGTGCACAAAACAGGAAGATGAGCAATTGATATAGACACAGAAATTAGAGCCAGTTTGGATCCAAATCCTGGTTCTGTCATTACAAATGTGGTCTGTTTATCTTATGAAACTTTAGAATCCTCATCTAGAATAAATAGTAATGCATGCAGGGTTCTAAGAACAATATATGGCACACTCAATAAAATATCAGCTCTTATCAATATCACTGTCATTACCATTTTCTGCAGAGTTGGTATGACAACCAGACTGCTTTCCTTAAAAATGTATTACAGGGACATCTGTGTGGCTCATTCAGTTAATCTCTTACTTTTGATTTCTGCTCAGTTCATGGTCTCAGCATCAGGAGATTGAGCCCTACATTGGGCTCCATGCTGGGCATGGAGCCTGATTAAGATTCTCTTAAGATTCCCCTCCCTCTCTAAAAGGTATTACAAACTGAAATATTGCATGTGAAAATAATTTGTATTCTACAAACACTATTCCAATTATTTCCATGATGATTTGCTGACCTCAGAGATGTAAAAAAGCTAAAGGTATTCCTAAAGGAAATGCATGAGTTCTCAAGAAAGCTCTAAAATTAAGAGGGTCTCATTGTCTATGAGGGATCCTGTCATAGTCATAGTCACAGGCAAGCTCCTTAGACACTGGAGATCAGTGGATTGTATAGAGGTGAAAATAGTTGCTGGAAGTTTAGGAAACTTAATGAAGAGTTAGCATCAGAATTAGGATTAGCATATGGGGCATTTGAATCCATATTCTTGCCACCAAGGGCACATCAGTATTTTACCCTTTTGGGAAAGAACTTCTTAGTGGGAGTTTTGATACAGGTTATGTGTTTATTTCAGTATCAGGTTTGGAATTTACTCTCATGATATTTTCATACAAGGTAGAAAAACTGAAGGATTTGGTTTAATCTAAGCTGTACTTCCAACAGTTAACAAAACCAAAAGACAACTGACAGGATGGGAGAAGATATTTGCAAATGACATATCAGATAAAGGGCTAGTATCCAAAATCTCTAAAGAATTTATCAAACTCAACACCCAAAGAACAAATAATCCAATTAAGAAATGGGCAGAGGACATGAACAGACATTTCTGCAAAGAAGACATCCAGATGGCCAACAGACACATGAAAAAGTGCTCCACATCACTCGGCATCAGGGAAACACAAATCAAAACCACAATGAGATACCACCTCACACCAGTCAGAATGGCTAAAATGAACAAGCCAGGAATGACAGCTGCTGGCGAGGATGTGGAGAAAGGGGAACCCTCCTACACTGTTGGTAGGAATGCAAGCTGGTGCAACCACTCTGGA